>OZ030018.1:31944886-32244886 GCA_964023405.1 Apodemus agrarius | reverse complement strand
CTTTTAAGTCTGTAAGATTTTTACATTGAGGTCTGCAAGACTTGATAAGAAATTAGAAATTAAAAGATCCCACAGATTGAGAAATCAGTATCCAACAGGTAAATAGAGAGGAAACTCAGAAGGACAAAACTTTGCACTAAAGTAGCATTCAGTACATGCTCTCTACTGGTTATGTAGGCCAGCAGCTATAATCTACCATAAATGAATCATCAATGGAGGAAACACATTACCAACCTTCATTTCTAAAATTCAAAGTGAATATCCAAGAATTAGAGTACTTTCAGTAAGCTATACAGATTCATTTATTGAAAACCCTATTTTTACTTAACCAATTGTTACTAACTACTAACTGCAGAGCTATGCTCAATCTCTCTAGCCAATCACTCTTGCTTTATCCACTACCATCCAAAAGATTAAAAGACACTAGAGATCATTTCTCAGAGTGCAGACAGCAGCCATCATGATGGGTTGTGGTTTTTTTTCTCATTCAAATACCACTTACATAAAGTTTTAATTATCTTGTTTCTGGTTAGCCCATGTAAGTGTATATATATACAAAATAGCATCCTTATGCTCTTGATTTGTATTATTCATGACCACATGGTATTTATTAAATCTCCTTAAAATAGTTTATAGTGACCTTGTTTTGGTATGCTTTCTTTCTATTCCAGATTATTACTTGTAATCCTTCCTATTTACTGTTATAGCTTTAAACTTAAAACTACTGTCAAAATGCATATGACAGACATTCAAGTAAGGCATACAAAATGTGAAATGTATTTTGTTAACACAATCTTGCTTCATGTTTTAATATATTTCCAAGGACATTTGCAAAATTGCCATTGGAAAATGAACATGGTAAATGGGCAATGCTCAGCTAAAATGATTATAGCAAACTAGCCAAGAATGTTATATAACACTTTAGCAACAAATTGAACTCGTGCATACAAACTATAATACTTTATACTTCAAGTTATTAATGGATGTGCTCATTTTTTCTCATGAAAACAATGAATAATTGGTATTCAAGAGAAGACATTTTAGCAAAACTGGAAAGCAGCAATTCTAAATTAGGCTATAGTCATTATGGCTGATGCATAACACTATATAATCCATTTGTCTACATTATCATCTCTTAATTTTAATTTCTTGCTAACAAAGGTCAAACTCTTGCACATACATTCTGTTTTAAATGTATTATGTGTGTGCTTTCAAAAAAACTTGTAAAGTTTTTGGTTCTTGATTGAGTACATCTTTCAAATATAGAACAAAAACATCCCAGCTATATACAAATGCAATTTTGAAAAATCCTGGCATATGCAGATTTACTGTATATTTTCTTAAATCTATTTTGTATATCTACAAACATTATATAAACTCATGTAACCATACATATATGCATACATTATTTAGCTCAGTCATATTATTTATTCTCTTATGTGGTATACTTAGAGTACATTACCCATCAATTATCCATGTAACCTTAGAAAAACTTTTCAAAAAAGTCTTACTTACTTCCACTTAGCTGGTAACTTTTTTCTGGTGTATTATCATATTTTAATGATATTCTTGAAATGTTTTTATACTTATTTCTTTAGCAGGAAGTCAGAGCAAGAATGATAAAAGTTATAATTCAATAATGACAACCTAGGGCCTGGAGAGATGGCTCACTGGTTAAGAGCACTGACTGCTCTTGAGAGTTCCTGAGTTCAATTCCCAGCAGCAACCTGGAGGCTTACAACCATCTGTAATGGGATCTGATGCCCTCTTCTGGTGTGTCTGAAGACAGCTATAGTGTTTTCTCTCTCTCTCTCTCTCTCTCTCTATATATATATATATATATATATATATATATATATATATATATATAATCTTAAAAAAATGACAGCCTAGGCTTTCAACTATGATTGGGAGATGATTTGTGATGATGTATGATATCTCATATGTTCATAACAAATTTGACAGAAAGAAAAATTTTTTAAAAAATTTACAATGAACTAGTATCAGTCTACAGCTTCCAGTATCCCCTCTAATTCAAGTCAATCTTCTAGACAAAGCCACCCACATGCTGGAGTTACAGGTTAAGCCATGTGACTGAGCTTTGGAATCCAGTCATCACAAAAGTTTTAAAGTTCAAGTACAATCACTCAGATGTATAGAGTGATCTTATGTGCATGCCACTGTTGTCGGTACTGCTGGTAGGGTGGCATCACTTGGAGAAGAGAGAATGCATAAAGACTGAAAAACCGATGAGCTCTCAAGGTAATGTAAGAAAATCATAATTAACTGTGAAGGCAGAATTGGGGACAAAGTAAGAGAAAAAAGGATACAGGCTACGAAAGGGCTCTAATTGATGAGGAAAAGCTATGTGTCTTCGAGTGGCTTTTGTTTGTTTGTTTGTTTTTGTTTTTGTTCTTTTCGAGACAGGGTTTCTCTGGTGTAGCCCTGGCTGTCCTGGAACTCACTTTGTAGACCAGGCTGGCCTCAAACTCAGAAATCTGCCTGCCTCTGCCTCCCAAGTGCTGGGATTACAGGTGTGTGCCACCACTGCCCGGCCCTCGAGTGGCTTTTTATGGGCAAAGAAAACACTCAGAAAACATTAGAAAGAATCGCCTCAGGCAGAGGGAAATACAGACCGTGAATGAATCCATTAATACCAAATAAACGGAAAGCACACCTGGGTCCAGGACAAAACAAGGACAGCATTAGAAGGTGGAAACTGTATGGAAAGCAGTCTAATCAGCTGCCTGGTTTATCACCAAACTTCAGAGAATCTGGCAAGCTTCTTCTTCTTCTTCTTCTTCTTCTTCTTCTTCTTCTTCTTCTTCTTCTTCTTCTTCTTCTTCTTCTTCTTCAATTTATTTTTTTGTTCAATTTATTCTTTTTGCTTTTTTTTAAAATTTTTTATATTCTTTGTTTACATTCCAAAGGCTTTCCCCTTTCCCAGTTCCCCCCCCATACATCCCATAAGTCCTCTCCCCCCCAACTATTCCCCAATCATCACCCCCTCACCACCACCACCATTTCTCTGTTCTGGATCTACAAAACTGGATCCAATCTTTTCAGGCCCAGGGTCCTCTCCTTTCTTCTTCTTGGGAATCATTTGAATTGCTAATTGTGCCTTGAGAATTTAGGGCTTCTGGGCTCATTAATATCCACTTATCAGTGATTGCATTTCATGTGTATTCTTTTCTGGTTGGGTTAACCCGCTTAGGGTGATATTTTCCAGATCTATCCATTTACCTACAAATTGCATGAATTCATTATTTTTAATTGCTGAGTAGTATTCCATTGTATAAATATACCACATTTTCTGTATCCATTCTTCCTTTGAGGGACATCTGGGCTCCTTCCAATTTCTGGCTATTATAAACAAGGCTGCTATGAACATAGTGGAGCATGTGTCTTTATTGTATGCAGGGGAATCCTCTGGGTATATGCCCAGGAGTGGTATGCCAGGGTCCTCTGGAAGTGACATTCTGTCAAGCTTCTTTAGGAAGGAGAAAGGACAGAGGAAAAGCAGCAACTTCCACTGGGGATTGTATGGGACCTCAGATGTGCATTTTCAACAAATTCACTCACACCTGTAACCCAGACCTGTTACCTGTTTCCCCACCTGGTAAAGAGCTGATCCCAAACCATAAGCATGGACAAGCATCAACTCCATTTTATCATTGCAACCTGTGTTGGAAAGTGTAGCGCCAGTCAGTGTAGTAGACTCTGAACAAAGAGTAAATTTGCACAGGGAAGTGGAAATTAAAATAGAGCATACAGCACAGGTTTGGCTGCTGCTTCCTGGAAGCATACCAAGACTCTTCGATGGTTGTTTTTTTTAATCGTTTTAAAATATTTGTTTATTCTTATGTGTGCTGATATGTTTTGTGTGTATATGTGCACAGTATGTTCATGAATGTGGATTTGTGTGAGCTTCCATGTGCACTTGTATATAGAGACCAGAGATCAAATGTCTTCCTCAATTGCTCTCCAGCATCTTTGAGGAGACAAAGTCTCTCCCATTGTACTTGGATCTTCCAGATTCAGATAGAATGGTTGACCATCCACCTCTATATATCTATTGTCCAAAGTCCAGCTCCTAAGTGCTTGGATTGCAGAATGTTATTTGGTCTCTTTCACATGGGTGCTGAAAATCAAACTCTGGTCTTCATTTATGCAGGAAGCACTTGATGGAGTGCTTCCCATACTCTTCAAATACACACACACACACACACACACACACACACACACACACACACATACTACTACTACTACTACTACTACTACTACTACTACTACTACTATATCTGTTCAGATGGTTTCAGCCATTCAATGTAATGTTATCATCAGTAAGGATTCATTGATGTCTGCTGTCATGCTTTTCTGCCTCTCTATATCTTGTTACTATTGTTCTTTCTTTACTGAGTTTATTTGCTATCAAGAGGACATATTTATAATGTAGCACTTTATCTCTTTTACTGTTTTATTATTATCCCATGCTTTCTAAGATAATTTTGTTGGCATTCCCCGAGGCTTTGAATGTACAGCACTAAATTATTTGACCCAGAATGATTTAAAAATAACACCTTCATGTACCAAAAAGAGTGAAAGTTATTTTGCTGCTGTCTTGATTTTTTTTAATTAGCTATATCCTTTATTTACACTTCAAATGCTGTCCCCTTTCCTGGTTCCCCATCCCCCGAAAATCCCATAAGCCATCTCCCCTTCCCCAATCAACCCATCCCTGTTTCCCTGTCCTGGTATTCCTCCACATTATGGTATGAAGTCTTTCCAGAACCAAGGGCCTCCTCCCCATTTGATATCCAACAAGATCATCCCCTGCTGCTGATGTGTCTGGGGGCATGGGTAATACCATGTGTACTCTTTGGCTGATGGTTTTGTCTCTGGGAGCTCCAGGAATGCATCCTATATACAGTTACAAAACCCAGGCACTATTGTGGGTGCCCACAAGTGCTGGGTGACCAGAGCCAGATATAGCTATCACCTGGGAGGCTCTCCTAGTGCATGACAAATACAGAGGGGGCACTCTCAGCCAGCCATTCAACTGAGCACCGGGTCCCCAATGGGGGAGCTAGAGAAAGGATCCAAGGAGCTGAAGTGGTGTGCAGTGCCATAGAGGAAACAATAATTTGATTTTTGTTTTTCAAGCTTGTATATTTACTTCCCTGGCAATTTTAAGTACAGTGACTTAGGACCTCATGCTTTTATCTTTTGGCTCTTCATCTTCATCTCCAGCTTCATAATCAGCTGCTTTTAGACAGTGGATAGTGAATGATGGACTAAGGAAAGCCACTGATTTTTAAAACAGTTTCTTTCTAAATTAATATTGGACCCATGACCTGCTCTTATGAAAATACCATTTTCTTTCTACTTTACTGGTGCAAAAGAACTTTAAAAATCTATTCCAGACAGAGTAGGCAAAACACTTCTCCATGATAGAAGGTGTACTTAAATATGTAGTGATTTGTAAGTCCTTTCTCCACCACTAGACATCTTGAAAAACTACTTAAGTAATTTAAGATAAAAACTATAATGACATAGAATATTGCCACGATGAAAGATGTAAAGAATGGACAAATTTTCAGCATATTCTGAAGAAAAAATCTATAAATTTGAGTTATAATGTAGAAGGCAATATTACTCACCAAAATGCTACACAGACCTATAAAACAAGAATGTTTGAAGGAGAAATAAAAAAATTTGACTTCATAATTTTTCAACACTGATCAAATATCCAAGGGAAACTATAATGCAAGTCTTTCATTATATGGAACTAGTTTACAGTGAGCTCGAGATAGCTTTAGAAATCACTGGCAGAGTTTCTTTAAATGTTTTTTTTTTAATGGGAAGTAATAAAAATATGTCAGCTTGGAATGTCAACAGCAATGTCCTGGCAATATTTTAAAACACAAAAGAGAAGGGAAAAGCTAAACAAAAACTACTAAACAGTTGTATCATGGGCATTCTGAACATTTTGGTTAATATCCACTTATCAGTGAGTACATACCATGCATGTCATTTTGAGTCTAGGTTACCTCATTCTGGATGATATTTTCTAGTTCCATCCATTTGCCTACAAAATTGATGATGCCCTCATTTTCAATATCTAAATAATATTCCATTGTGTAAATGAACCACATTTTTTGTATACATTCTTCTGTTGAGGAACATCTGGGCTAATTCCATCTTCTGGCTATTACAAATATAGCTGTTTTTGATATGGTGAAGCATCTAACTCACAGACCATATGAGGCTTAACAAGAAGGAAGGCCCAATTATGAATGGTTCAATACCACTTAGAAGGGGGAACAAAATAATCATGGGAGGCAAAGGGAGGGAGGAACATGGGTGGGGAAGGAGAGGCGGAGAGAAAAAAGGGGGGCAGGATCAGGTATGGAGGTATGGAGGTAGATAGGAAAGAAGCCCAGAGGGCCAGGAGAATGAACAGAAATATGCAGCAGTATGGGGTGGGGAATGGGTGGAACCAAAAAAAAATCCCAGACACCAGGGATGGAAAGGCTCCCCGGACCCAGTGGGCATGACAGCCAAAATGCCCATCAATGGGGAGATGGAATCTGAAGAGACCTCCTCCAGCAGATAAACATGACACTAGTTGAGGGCTACCTTCCCATCTCAAATTTTTTTGACCCAGAATTGTTACTGTCTAAAGGAAATACAGGGACAAAAATGGAACAGAGGCTGAAGGAGAGGCCATCCAGAGACCATCTTAATTTGGGATTCATCCCATGTGCTGGCACCAACCTCAACACTATTGCTGATGCCATATTGTGCTTGAAGACAGAAGCATGGCTGTCTTCTGAGAGGCTCTATCAGCACCTGACTGAGACAGATGCAGATACCCACAGCCAATCACTGGAGTGAGTGTGGGAATCTCGATGGAGGAGTGGAGGAGTTAGGGGAGGAGCTGAAGGAGCAGAAGGGGATTGTAACCCCATAGGAAGAATAGCAGTAACAACTAACCAGAACTCTCAGAGCTCCCAGAGACTAAGCCACCTACCAAAGAACATTCATGGGCTAGTCTGTGGCCCTTGTTACATATGTAGCAGAGGACTGCCTTGTCTGGCCTCAGTGGGAAGGGTTGTACTTTGTCCTACGAGACCTAATGCCCCAGAGAAGGGAGATTCTAGAGGAGTGAGGTGAGAGTGGGTAGGTGGATATGGGACTGAAAGGGTTAGCTCAGGAACTTTAAAAAGATAGTGGAACACTTGCCCCTCCCAGAAGGGAGAGGCTAAATTACATTCCTCAGACCACAGGGAGGTCCCTATGGCTAGGGGAGGTTCAGAGTTATCCTGAAATCACTGACCACCTATCTCATTTCCAAACAGCCAATTAGTTTAAAGGTAACACTGTTCTGCCAATCACATTGTGCCTAATGGCAGCTGCCCTGAGGACTGTATAAAGGCTTGGTCATTCTTTCCCCATGTGCATTTTGCATCGATTTCTGTCTCCACGTTGTTCACTCAGGGGGTATCCGGTAAAGTTAAGGCTCCCCAAGTCTTACACAAACACCCTCTTAGAGGTGGGGGCGGGGGTATGGCAGGTGGGGCTCATGGAGAGGGTACCAGGAATGGGGAAAACATTTGAAATGTAAGTAAATAAAATAATTAGTAAAAAACAAACAAAATCCCATGAAATAGTTGATGTCCCATTGCAGAGGGAACATGGAGAATTCTAGGACATGAGTCATCACAGAACTGCTTGAGAAGTCAGCATTTAAAGATTAGTTAAGTGTGTTCAATGCTTCTGATCTTTTGAGTAAGAAAAAATAAGTGTTACCAAGGCAGCATACCAGTTTAATGAGAGCATCTTTTTTTTTTTTTTTTTAATCTCCTCTCTTTTTCCCTTGGTCCAGATGTGATGGTGATGCTAATGAAGAGACTGTGAAGGAAACATTATTATTTGATGTTCACAGATGAAGCACAGTAGGCTCTTCCATTTTTCTTAGCATATTGATTGAATCTTGCCGTTCAGTCAACGTGCTGTGAGAAGGCAGATCTATTTGATATACTAGGTGCACATTTGGAAAGCCACTCAGAGGAAAACAGCGCCCCAAGCTCTGTCACGATCAATTTCTGAATCTGTAAGTGACAAGCCATTGGATGATTCCAAACCGCAAGCATCATGTTCTCTAACTGAGTATCTATAAATTGGTTCCAAGGAAATGACAAGCCATCCCTGCGGTGTTTACTTTCCAAATTCAGGACACAGGATCTGTGGACAGAAAAACCAGTATGCTATGATTCAAATGTATTTACACCAACATTTACAGGATAAACACTATGCTCAAGGTTAATTGATTCTTTTAAACATGGGCGTTAAGATGATCAAGTCATGAGGGCACTGAACTCATGACTAGATGAATGCAAAAGAAGCTTTACTAAGTGATCTTTCCATTTTTGCCTTCCTACTCTTCTGCCATATTAATATGTGGCATCAAGATGGCTCTTCAGAATCAGGAAGCGCTAGCTCTCACCAGACATTGAAAAGGTAGTTATCAGCCTTATTCTTGGATGCCCTTCCCATTGTAACTGTGGAAGCCAATTTTGTGTTATTTATGCATTATCCAATTTCAGGTAGTTTTTTTTACAATAGGAAAAGTGGACTAAGGAATAGTTGTTTTCCTTTGGGATTTATAGATGATGTTTTGCTGCCACAGAAACTAGAATCTAGGCATAAGATTCAAGGAATAACTAAAGGGTAGGAGTGGCTGAGAGAGAGAAGACCTTTGTAGAAATACAAAAAAGTTAATGTGGAAGTACCATAGAAACCTTTGTGTGGGTTTTTGCTTTTGATTGTGCATGAAATAAGAGATTATGAAGGATTCTGAACAGAACATTAATGTGCTCTGACTGATGTCAAGACACATACTTGCTTGTTCTGAGGTGTCAACATTCATTGTGTTTTTCTTTCTTTCTTTTTTAAAAGGGAAACACAAAGCTGTTGCAGTAAATTGTTGCCTAGTAGTAAACTTCTCCCTCTTTTTTTTTCTGGAAATGTAATTCTAGGTGGGTAGCAATGAAACCATAAAACACAGCAGACAATGGTATGTTATCACAGAGATTAAAGTTGTTCACAGAAAACTATTAAAGGAGACATTCACATAGATGGCTTTCCTAACATTTTTATCTGTTTCCTAATTATACCCAAGAATAATGCACTTGAAACCAAAAATATATTCACAGCTTTGCAAATTTTTATCTACATGAAAGACTTAAGAAAAGAAAAAAGAAAAAAGAAAAATCCTTGTCTTAAACATCAACTCAAGTGTTTCGATCCAGCATACATGTCTGCCTTACAATGCCAGAATGAATGATACAAAACTACAAAAATCAGAAACATGCCACTCACCAGTCTGGCTTGGAACAGCTATGGCTGATAATGCTTTGTTTGAAACAAAGTAAGCAATTTCCCCATAAATGAAAGATTACATTGTCATATTAGTGATTTTATGGAAACTTTTCTTAGCAGTCATTTTGTTTTCTTTGGAGATGAGAAAATCCAAAGATGTCATAACTGCAAATATTGAATGCAATGATATCCTGTAAATTACTTATCTCTTATTCCTCTATGGAACTCGCTAAATTAAAGAAGTGTATCCTGCTATAATTAAATAGAGTGCAGTCCTAATGCTGCACATACATCCCATAAGGTACAAAGTACATTTAATGAAGAAGGAAGACCACAGTACAGTGCAGTCCTCCATGGTGACCAAGGCTACTTGGATCTGGAAAACATTAAATCAAACATTAATAAAGTGTGATTTACCAGCAGCCATTTTTCATTTGGATGACAAGCCAATTATCTCATACCACAGTTAAGCTGAAAAGGAGCTCACCTAGAATTCAAATTGTAAAATAAATATGCACATTTGAAAGTGCATGAGTGTGTTTTCATCTTTGTTTAAACAACTATCTATATTTTAAAATAGCAGAGTTATTTTCAACACCACACATTAATTACAAGCTTATTGTCCTTAGTAATGATAGAGTTGCTTCACATAATTTCAATCTAATCGGAATAAAAATATTTATGATTCATAAAGCTTATCCCTCTCTTCTGTATCCAATATGCATGCTGTTTTTCTCAATAGGGACTTACTGTACACCCCTAGGAGGAAATAAAGTCAATAGCAATTGCTTGTAACATTTGGGGAGCTCTTGGATACCTCTGATCAATAACTCAAAGGGGATCTTCTCATGCCTGATGTTGAGGATTTGTTTCGATAACCTGTGGCTCTTGAGAGAAGCACTCTCAGCACAGATAGGAAAATTCCTTTAAACTATGTATGCTCGTGACTGCACAGAAACATGTATTTAATATGTAGTTTTATGTAGATAATAAGGTAAGGCTTTATGACTTTTTCAGGCAGCCTTACTGTCACTTACCATCCTTTCTTTCTTTTCTGTATTTATTCTCTGCCTCTTTCCCTAATATATTTATATCTACAGGTAAGTGTTAAGAAATGGCTGCCATTAGACAAATCCACAGTACATCAAAGAACAGAGAACAAGAGATCCTGAGGTTCACAGTCCCAACTGATACGGTACAATCTCACTCCTAAAATTAAGACATAGAGATTATTGTGGAAGTATGGACAGAAAAATTATAAAAGCCAAGAGTGACTAGTTTGTTCCAACAGTGTATTCCTAAAAATAATGTGAGGATGTATCTCCTAGAAGCGTCAAAAAGCCTCCACCCATGAAATCTTATCAAGTCTACCTAAACAAGGTCTGAACAATTACACCAAAAGACATGCTAACAATGAAGAGGGGACACTCACAGAGCCTCAACCCTAGACCATGGCTAACCAGGAAACTCTTGAGTGGGTGAAATGGTCTCTTCCAGGAAAGAACTCCAAAATAGTTAGCTCATACTAAGTAGTTTTCCCTGAGATTATAAACATACTGGTAACATATGAACTGGGCAGCTTAGTTAGGAGTGTGACTGTGTGTGTGTGTGTGTGTGTGTGTGTGTGTGTGTGTGTGTGTGTGTGAACAACTAAAGAAAAATTAGCCATAAATTTGAGAGAGAGCAAGTAGTAATACATGCAAAGAAGAGTCTATATCCCAACTTCTACTTTCCCACCTGGCATAGTTTATGGAAAACCTAAACTAACTTGAAATAAAGTAAGGGGAAGCCCCTTTTGTTAAACAGTGGTCATTACCTCACTGCTTTCCTTTCCTCCAAGGAGGATTTGTTTATTTACTCATGTACATATTTTGTATTCTTCTCTAGTGAATGACACCCCTATTCTCATAAATATCAATGCTTCAGAAAGATAGAATGGTGCCCTTGGGTAATTAGGAATTAACACATTTTGAAAAAAATCATCTTTTAATTTGTTCAGTTCAACATAGCTCTTTCTCATTGTACTTTCAAATATGAACAGACTCAGTCGGTTTTCTTCTGCTAACACAGAATACCTAAAATTGGTTACTTATACAAAACTAGGGTTTACTTGGCTCATGGCTACTGTGCCTGAGAAATCCAAGAACAGGATATGGAATTGTGGTAAAAGACTTCATACTATCTTATCCCAGAGTTGAAAACAGAAGGGCAAAGAAAGGTAAATATGAGTTAACAAATACATGCTGAGCTACCATTTAAGAAAAAGTCACTTACGATAACTAATTTGCAAACACAGTAATGAGGTAACTTTATTTGTGAGGACCAAAGCTCTGCTCATTAGACAGATCATCATCAGACTTGTGAGACATAGCAAGGTTATATCAGGACTTTGTGGGTAGAGGGATATGTACAAAAATCACTGTTTGTACACATTTAAGTATTTAGTACTCAAAAATGCATATTTTGAGTTTTTGTTGAAATTATATATTGAAATCCTGATGTGAATAATGAGAGAAATATATAGATATATTTTACTTATGGGTAGCAAATTGCTTCATATTATGGGCAAACAAGACAGAAAGCATAGTACTACATTAAGGGAGCTAAAAATATGTATAAATAAGGAAGATTCTTGTTGAAGAAAAACTGAACATGAACATATAAAACATTTGGTGTATTGGCTGGTTTGGTGTATGACTTGACACAGCTGGAATTATCACAGAGAAAGGAGCTTCAGTTGGGGAAGTTCCTCCGTGAGATCCAGCTGTGGGGCATTTTCTTAATTAGTGATCAAAGGGGGAGGGTCCATTGTGGGTGGTGCCATCTCTGTGCTGGTAGTCATGGGTTCTATAAGAAATCAAGCTGAGCAAGCCATGGGAAACAAGTCAGTAAGAAACATCCCTCCTTGGCCTCTGCATCAGCTCCTGCTTCCTGGCCTGCTTGAGTTCCAGTCCTGACTTCCTTTAGTGATGAACAGCAATATGGAAGCATAAGTTGAATAAACCCTTTCCTCTCCAACTTGCCTCTTGGTCATGATGTTTGTATGGGAATAGAAACCCTGACTAAGACACTTGGGTATACCTTTAGTGAAAAATGTTAGACTTTACTACTAATTCCAACCATAGACATCATTTTCCTTCTATATTCAGCGTACAGTCTTGGAACTACTGCTCTAGTTCTCTTTTCTCCATTTCAGAAAAATATACCAAATAAGGTAGCTTTGTGAAGGTAGCTCTAAATTGATTAGTTCTTACTGGAATTAAAATTTATTAGGCATAGTTTTTTATGTATTTTATTTTAATATCAGTACCGTGAAAACTGCAGCAGTGCAACAGCTCTAAGGTGTTCAGAAATCTGGAGGATTGTTGAAGACATGGTGTTTTGGAATGTAAGCATTAGAAGTTGAAAACAGCGATAACAATATAAGACAATAATGGAGGAAGTGAAGAGAAAGGAAGATTGTACTGCCCCTGAGTTTTAGAACTCAACCAGTAGGAAAACAGAGACTTTCTCTGTTTGGAATGTTTGGTGTGATCTTAGCATAGAGAATCCCAAGGAAAGTGCCACCTATGGGAAAGGGGATGATCAGGGAGAAGGGTATTCTGTACCATGTGTGCCATTGGGGTAAATGGCTACAAAGACCAGGATGACTTGATTTAGAAAGCAAAAATCAGACAAAAAGAGAAGAGTAAAACCATTAGAACTAGAGAGGGTATTTCTCACAAGTCCATTAAGAACTTTTATTTGTTTAGAATGAGCTGTTACATCCATCAATAACAGCAAGGCCTCTTGCCTTGCTCATTCCTGCTTTCGGCCTGCTCTCCAACCCCTATCAGTTAGTGATCTCAAGAATTCAGACATGTTTGGCAAAGGCCACACCACTGAGCTACCTCTTGTAGTTTATAATATTAGTGGTAACAATGAACTTTTCAACCAGCATAAAATGCAATCATATTCACATTGTGGGTTGTGGGTCCTTCGTTGACATGGGCTTGCTGTTTTAATGATAATATGCATTTTATAACTTAATTTGTAGAAGAAGAAAACTGAGCAATAGAGTCAGTAAACAATATATGTCAGAGGGTGAATTCTTAATGAAACAATGAGGTATTGTGATCACAGATGTGTATATTTAGTTTATGAAGGTTGCCTTTTGATGCTTGATACTGCTTCTGCTTACTTGTAATCTTGTTGCTGTACATGTAAACTTACTGAGAGAACCTCATATCCCTGTGCAAATAGTGTGAAAACCAGTCCTCACTCACTCATCTAAAATCAAACGTGATAGAGACAACTGTGGAGTTTTAAATTAACTTCAACCTATATCTGCCCACACAGACACACAATAACAACAAATGTATAACCATTTGGAATTCTAGAGATATTTTGGGGAAATTGCATTAGAGGCTTGTGAAATACGCACATAGAAGTTTGTGTTAGGAGATTTGCATGGGTACTTGAGCAAACGCAATAACTAGTATTGCCAGCATCTCAATAGCAATCATTTGTCAGATAGCACAGGCACGTGAATACTATGCTCACCCAAGCAAGAAGCAAAAGAATGGAACCGTGTGCTTACTGGGAAAGCAAAGCACTAATAAGCAGGACTAATCGATGAAACACAGTATTCCAGAATAAGTAAGCATGTCGAAGATGTATTTTGACATCTGGGGAATTAGGGAGAGGGAAAGGGATTGGGTGAGGGGAGAGGGAGAAGCTAGGATAAAGAGTGAGGGAGAGAAAGAAAGCATGATTGGCAGGTTGAGTAGAGCAAAGAAAGAGTTCTTACTCTTAGTCAGTCTATCCGCTACTCCCTGAAAATAGAAAATGCTTCGGGTATGAAATTATCCATTATCAGCCATTCTCTATCTGTAATTAGAGAGCTTTTCTAACTTTAAGGTAAAAAGTAGAGCCTAGAAGGCTTGCTTTACTTAGATTTTTTTTTTAATGGTCTTTCTAAAACTACTTTTCCAAATAGCATAAATATGTCATTTTGGTGAGAGTAATCACACGTCCGGAGTTAGCCACTTGTCAACAGCTTATCCCAGTGATAGATCACTTTACACTTTTCTCTGTCCCTTGCCATAGGATTTCCTGTACTTTAGTTTAATATTTTCTTAAAGTTTGCACTAAAATGAGATTCCTTTCTGGAAACTACTCTTGCTTTGGTGTATCACAGAGACAAAAAGAAGGGCATCAAAACTTAAACAGCCTAAGGAGATTCTGGCGTCACTCTCTAATTGGCAGGGTGATTCAGGACACTGGGGTGGCAAATGGATGAATGATAGCAACATTCATGTATTTTTATGGCCACACAACTACATTTGTAGTTTCAGCTTGAATGCATTAAATATCAGATTTATTTAAAGTATGCGTTATATCAAAATCGCACTGTTCTTCATAGCATCTGGTATATTTTGTTCTATTCTTTACAATTTCAGTATATATGTTTTTCATCCTTTACCCAGTATTGAGCTCATGGCTGAGACCCTATAACAAAACAGATCAACCAGAGAAAGACAATCTTCCAGGTAGATTTTAGGGCATCGAAACCTTCAAATGTGAATAATCAAAGAGATGTGGAAATGTATATTTTTGTTAACTTTTTTAGTGTGTAAGATTGATGGGAAAAGAATATATGTTCTTATTACAATCAAGCTTCGGGGAGGGGCACATGGTAAAAATCTGTATGCTCAAATTCTTCTCAGGACCTCTGTCTCTTCTTTGTTCTGTTCAGGGTGTACAGAGGAATCCTATGGCACAGTGATGACCTACATTACAGGATCATAGAATTTTCATATGTCTGCTTCGGAGTGTAGGGGGAAAAGCAAGGTTAAGTCCTTTCCTGCTGCTTCTGCTGCTTCAATGCCAACATTTTCTCTTCTAGGGTAACATATTCTGAAACTCATCATATTGTTGAGCATTTCCCATCCTGGCTTAATCTCACATTAGCAATATATATTGATGTATTCACTGTACCATAAGATTAAAAGACAAATGGAACTCGAGAAATAATACATCTGGAAGGAGAACTGCAGAGCTTTTATGGTAATTTCTTATAACAAGTTAGAATGATGTGCTTGTATTCCTGCAGCAAATGAAGCAAAGTAATTATTTAACATGTAAATTAAAGAAGCTTGATAAACTACTGAAGGTGGAAGACACTCAGAGGAGACTCAGCCCAGACTGATATACTTAATCATAAGTTCACTGACTACTGTATGGCTTCAGACAGGTTGCTACACTTCTCAGAATCTCATTCAGCTTGTTTTTCAAATCAACAAGTAAGACTGACAAACATCAGACATATGAAAATTCCATTTTATCAAAGTGCATGCAATTGGGCTTGGCAATTTTATGTAGAAAACATACCAAATGATACTAAATTCAATGTATTCATTATACTTAAAAAGACATGTTTATGACTATTTTACGTGAAGCACGTAACACATGGAAGATGATACAAACATGCTAGTAAACCTTGACAATGTATGTTCATATGTCTCTCTAAAAGGTCTGTGTATGTATACATATATGATATGTGTGTATTCATATGTATATAGACACACACAATATGGCATGTGTGTGAATATCACAGAACAACCTGAGTTTTCATATCTGTCCTCAGTTTTCATCTTGTTAGAGATACATTGTCTTGTTTCTACCTCGATCTTGATGGAAGAGTAGCAGATTAACAGAGATGCTCTAACCTTTCCTTGCTTTGCTTGGGTTCTGGAATTCAAACTCAGATTCTCCCATTTGCAGAAGAAGCTCTTTAACTACTGTATTATTTTGCCCATTTTTAGGTATTCTTATCCCACCTTTCACATTATTTTTTGAGAATTTTATCCAAGTATGTATTATTTCGGCCACACTTTTACTTCTCCATTTCTTTTTTTCTTTCTTTCTTTTTTTTTTTTTTTTTTTTTTTTTTTTTTTGGTTTTTCGAGACAGGGTTTCTCCATGTAGCCCTGGCTGTCCTGGAGCTCACTTTGTAGTCCAGGCTGGCCTCGAACTCAGAAATCTGCCTGCCTCTGCCTTCCAAGTTCTGGGATTAAAGGCGTGCGCCACCGGAAGGGGCATGCCCAATTTTCTGAGGAACTGCACTCCTGGGCATATACCCAGAGGATTCCCCTGCATACAATAAAGACACATGCTCCACTATGTTTATAGCAGCCTTGTTTATAATAGCCAGAAATTGGAAGGAGCCCAAATATCCCTCAAAGGAGGAATGGATACAGAAAATGTGGTATATTTATACAATGGAATACTACTCAGCAATTAAAAATAATGAATTCATGCAATTTGTAGGTAAATGGTTAGACCTGGAAAATATCATCCTGAGTGAGCTAACCCAATCACAAAAGAATACACATGAAATGCAATCACTGATAAGTGGATATTAATGAGTCCAGAAGCCCTAAATACTCAAGGCACAATTAGCAAGTCAAATGATTCCCAAGAAGAAAGGAGAGGACCCTGGGCCTGGAAAGATTGGATCCAGTTTTGTAGAGAAACTGTGGGGGGAGGGGGAATGATTGGGGAATAGTTGGGGGGGAGAGGAACTATGCGACATAGGGAGGGGGGAACTGGGAAAGGGGAAAGCCTTTGGAATGTAAACATTGAATATAGAAAATAAAAATTAAAAAAAAAAAGGCGTGCGCCACCACCACCCGACTTACTTCTCCATTTCCTACCATGTTCCACTGCTCCCTTTCAAACTCATGACTACTTATCATTTAGTAATTATTGTTACATACATATTTATGGGTGTTGGTCATAGGTGCCACAGTAAAGAAAGATGTTAAGCCCTCATTTTCTGAAGGAGCAGAGGAGTTCAGCCTTCTTGGAAAATAATGACACTCAGCGAGCTCACTCTGGTTACTTTATTCAAACATTATAGAAGGTTAATTGGGGCTGGGAAAAGTTCCAGCTACCAAAGTTATCTTTCCCTTGCTTCCCATGAGAGCAGGCAACACCCACAAATCTCAGGCCTTTTTGACTATGGCTAGCCATAATCAAAATTTAAAACTCCAGGTTTCCTAAGTGTACCTCAGGACCAAGATTGTTGCAGATTCAAGCTCTCATGTATCACCGAATACAGACTCTAGAGAGAAGACATTTTTCAAGGTTCATACAGCCTCAAAATGATTTCTCAGTCTCTACTCATTGATCCAAACATTTGCTGAAACATTTCACTCAAAGCCAGACAAAAATGCTTACTATACAAATCACTGCACATAATGTCTCTGCATGTGTTGTGTGTGCATGTATGTATGTATATATGTTGGTGAAAGAGTGTGTGTTTATGTGTGTGAATGTATGTGTATGTGTGTGTGAATGTGTGAGTATGTGTGTGTGTGTATGTGTAAATACAACCTGGTTGGTCCATTTTGTGTTATCCATATGTGTATGTGTTTAGGATATATGTATGAATACACAGTATCACATAACTTCTTATGGAGCTTGTCCTTGGAAAAGACTAATTATTTCCATCTTGCAAATAATATTGCCTGTTGCTCTCCACCTAGGTGTAAGGCCTTGTGAGATTTTCCTTACCCCCCACTGGGATGTCAACTGATGTGGTCCACCTGAAGGTCTTATGTAGGGAGGTGACCATATTATTAAGATTTAATGGGATCACCTCAGAAATGCTGAGCCTTTGTTCTTACAATCTTCCCTTACTCTCCTACAATTTGTTAGCTGAGATTTAGATATGGGCATCATATTTTAACTCTATCAATTGGAAACGGGAACCCATTAGTTGTTTCCTGCATTTTAGCCAGTTTTACATTTTCTGTAATGGTCTCCGTCTCCTGGAAAAGGAAACCTCTTGGCTAAGAAGTGAAAGCTTCATTTCTCTATGGCTATAAAAACAGGGATTTGGAATATAGTTGGGAATTATACTGTTTTGGAAATGTGTCAGTACTTAGATCTCCTCTAGGGACATTGGCATCACCAGCTATGAGTTTGGTTAGGTTTATAATACCGGGTATAAATTCCCTTCTACTGTGTGGGCATTGCTTACCCCCAAGACATAAGTGCTACCATTGAACCTAGGGTGTATCTTGTCACTCTAGTCATTGTGATTTATAAGCTTTACAGTTGGATAAGACCGTTGATTGCTCTCCTCCTTGGGCAGCTTGCACAGCACTATCTGATACCATGAGAACTAGTCCTCAGGGAGGAGGATTCCGGGTCATTTCCTGCTATGTTTTAATAAAAGCAAATTTGGATTCTTCAATAATGGATGTAAGTCAATTTTTCTAACATTTTATATAGCATTTAATAGATGTTCCTGTTCAAAAGAGATACTGAAATTCCTCTTTGAATGAATGATGCACATTCTGTGGAAATTTCATCATGTTGCTTTATCATCCATCAAAAAAAAGATATGCTGAGGAAAAACAGAAAAGGAACAAAAGATATTTCACTTCTCTCCAAGATGATGCTGACATCAAAAAGGAGTTCCTGCCTTGCCAAAATAGAAGTCAGAGAGTAGGAACCGAAAGCCAAGAAAGCCATGCTGAAATGTACACACAGCCACAAAATGAAGACCCATAACTCATCTGTCTTTAGGTAGCCTAACACCCTGAGCCTCTGGAGGCAATCCAAATCCCCTCTCAAGAATACCCCCAGGAAAAGAAGTCTGTGCTGTCCCTGTATACACAAGCTTTACCTTTATACTATAATCAAGTTTCCACTTGGCTACTGAGGGCCATGATAAAAATAACAAACATACTGGTGTTCACAATGGACATCAAGACTAACGAAAAACAGTGCATCAGACTGTGAAGAGACTCCATGACATTGATGTGGTCAAAGTCAATACCTTAATCAGACCTGAGGGAGGCAGGAAAGCATATGTTCAGCTAGTGCCTGATTATGTTGCTTTGGATGGTGCCAACAAAATTGAGACCATCTAAACAGACTCCAGCTGGCTACATCTAACTACACATTTTTGAGCATTAAAAAAAAAATGAAAACAGCATGTCAAGTTAGTTTAGAATGTGGATTTTGCATGCCTAGTTAGGATGACACCTATCTGTAATCTCACACTCAGACTTGAGGGTTTTATTTTTTCCTGGAAAATATGTTTTATTCATAATTCAAATACTGAGACTTCAGCCTTTCATGTTTAAGAAACTGAGGCAGGAGAATCATGAATAAAACTTTCTCAAAAATACCTCATCAGATAATATATATTATAAATTTTGAGACCTTGAGAAAGAAACCTGAGTTCTTAGTGCCTGGAAACCAAAAATGACATGGTGTCTGGAAAGCAAAATTAATGACACAACTCAAAATCTTTGAGAAGAAAAGAAACCAAAGAAGCAGAACTGAGGAGAGAGGGCACAGAGGAAGAGGATGTAGATACGGAGACAAGAGATAAAAAGGAGTCTGGCTGCAAGGGAATCTGGAGGTGAAAAGAGGAGAGAGAGGTACTTCCATAATCATAATTCAGTATTTTCACATCTACAACAAACGTATTATCCTTGAGAGATTACTTGCTTCATTGATTTTAATAAGTATTTTAAAGGGAGTCAAGGTGGCATTATTCTTCCACAAAAATTCAAGGCTCTGGAGAAAAACACTTTTTCCCATGGAAATGAGCAATTTCATGAACCTTCTAAAGAGCATATGGTTCCCACTAATCTAGCGACTTAATCCTCTCCTTCGGGTCTCTTATTCTATTTCAGGTTATCTATCCTTAGCCTCAAGCCAGGACTAGCACTAAGCCATGTAAGACAGATGGGTTCCTACCCAGTCAAGATTTCCCAGGAAGTCATTTCCACAGCCTCTCACCATTAATCAAAGTAAGCAGCCCAGAACTCAGGAGCAGAGCAAAATGCCACATGTAGGTACAATTTAGTACACTTTTTGGTGGCTAGGAAGCAATGCATCCTTTCCATTCAATAAAAAAAAAAAAATAAATTCAAAAGGGTCAAAAGCTTATTGCAGCTCATATGATTGCAAACCACAAACTGTGTCTTGAAATGCATCTACACTAAATATATATATACTTACCATAAGTGATACTTATGAACATTAAAAGAAATGGAGGAGTGTGAGCCTCCAGGGACAGAGGAGAAGAAAACCATCCGTTTTTTGTTTCTTACTCAGCTCATGCATTTGTTGTCACTCTTGGTCTTCTTGGTTTTGATGGCTCTCTTGACAAGTCTTCAGAGGCAGGTTCACAAATATTGTCTCCAAGGCCTCACAGTGGCACACAAAAGCCATCAGATATAGGAGTGCATCCAGGTACTTGGGATCAAACATATGGTTAAGACATCACAGGTGAGAAAGGACACAGACTTGAAGGTTTTTGTTGGTTTTTTTTTTCTGGAAAATATGTTTTATTCATCATTCATGAATAGACTTCAGCCTTTCATGGTTTCACACGTAACAGAGGAATACAATTTGCATATGGAAACTCATTATTTAGTTCTCTATTGTATCTGGTATTTGCTACTTTTTTGGGTTCTCTTTTCATTCACTCTTCTTTACTCCTTTTCCACCCATTCAACCTCATAACCCTATAGTAGAGAAAAAAGGAAACAGGGGAAAGTGGACACCATGATCATTAGACTACTTCCTGATGATTAGAGGTGTTGAGTTCCTTGGGGCAAGTTTGATCTTCACCACCAGGATATCTAATTTCTTCATGTTGCTGTTTCTTCTTTGCTTCTTTGTGCACAACTACTTTACAAACCACAACCAACAAAACTCAAAAGAAACCAAGCATCAACTGCTCCCCCACTGCCCCCGCACCCAACCACTCTACTTCCTAGCATTAATTATATACCTACTGAAGTCCTCAGAATGTAAACACTTCATCAAAGAAACTATCTGCAATTGACAAAATCGTGCCCCTGGAAGAGCATGAGGAAAATCATAATCAGCTTCACTGGGCAAGCTGAAGCAGCCCAATATCCCACACATGGGATTAAACAAAGACAAATTCTTACAGCATTTCTGTGTTTTTTAAGGAAGCCAAAGTTCTCACTACACAGCAGAGTGTCCACTAGTACCTCTTCTTCATCATCACCACACATGCTGTACTTGTGAACAGTAAAGACCAAGGTGCCATTATGCTGGGTAGATTGTTCTTTACAACCAAAGTAGGGCAGCTTAGCAAAACCCAGACCTAACTGGAAATTCACAGCCAGTCCTAAGCTTTGGTCTCAGTTAATTCACTGAGAGTTTCATACATATGTGAAATGTATTTTGATTATATTATGTCTCACTCTTCCCCCAACTTCTCTCAGGTACACCCTGTCTCAGCTTCATGTCCTCTTGTCTTTTTTCATAACCACAAAAGCCTAGTTTATGATGCCCATATATTCATGGGTATAGGGCCATAGGATGAAGTGTAGTGGACCTACTGGGGGGCCACATCCTTAAAGAAAACTGATTCTCTGTTTCAGGAGCCATCAACCCTCAATAACTCCTCACATAGATGTCAGGCTTATGAGTTCCTCCATACCTCTATGCTAAAATGCTGATTGGCTTTATCTTATGCAATTACCATTGTCATGAGATCTTTTTCAGTGATCCTGCCAAGTCCAGAAGGTACAATTTAGCTCTAGTCTCCCTGGACCTATGCCTTGGTCAATCTTTCTGGCCCCTTCTTAAAAGATAATCCCTGAGCCTTGGGGTGGAAGGAGGAAGTGTGAAATAGTTGTGCCAATTGTACCTGAGCACTAACAACAAAGACACCCATTCCCATGAAACAGGATGAAAATAAAGCACATAGTTTCTAAGTCTTCTCATCAGTGAGGCATAGCGGCAAGCATCTTTAATCCTAGTAGTTGGAGGCAGAGGCATGTGGACCTCTGATTTCAAGGCCTATAAGCTCTAGGACAATCAAGTCTACGAAGAAACCTCTTCTTTAAAAAACAAAACAAAATAAAATACTGCTCATAGTGTTTTCTTTTCTGCTGAGCTTTTTACAAATAACCAAAATGTTATTTATAATGATACTTTGTCACCAGTGGCATTGTATGTCTGTGCCTCTCTTACCACTCCCAGGTTGAATGTGAGTGAATCCTCCAAAACATACCTTTTCTCACCATTGATAGCTGTCTTAGTTAGGGTTTTACTGCTGTGAACAGACACCATGACCAATGCAAGCTTTATAAAAGACAACATTTAATTGGGGCTGGCTTACAGGCTCAGAGGTTCAGTCTATTGTCATCAAGGCAGAAACATGGCAGCATCCAGGCAGGCATGGTACAGGAGGAGCTGAGAGTTCTACATCTTCATCTGAAGACTGCTAATAGAAGACTGACTTGCAGGCAACTAGGGTGAAGGTCTTAAGCCCACACCCACAGTGACACACCTACTCCAACAAGGCCACACCTCCTAATAGTGCCACTCCCTGGGAAAAGCATATACAAAACATAACAATAGCCATTCTCAAATCCAAGACATCTGTATGAGAAAGAATTCATGCAAAATTATGCTTGTCTCTACCCAGTGTAATATGAACAATATCAGACTTCATTGAATTACAACTGTCTGATGACATATTATATGCTATATAGTTAAGACATTAAATGTCTTCTGCAGGCAGATAGTTTCTCTTTGTCTCGTAGAACTCTTGGCAGGTGATATTTCTTCTCTTCTTCATTGTTACCTGTCAATATTTGATGGACAGGTATCCATGCCAGTTCCATAAACTGAAAATCTTATATGTATAAGCCAAAATTAACTTTTTCCTTTCTAAGTTTTGTACAATAATGAAACATGCTACACACCAACTAATAGAATTCAAGAAGTGTACATAGTATAATACATCAATCGCATGCTGTGATGTAGAAAACATCTGATAAACTAAGAAATTTCATCCAAAATTTGATAATTGGAAAAAATTAACAATTAAGATGAGCAGAAATAGCAATAGATGATAAGTGTATGGGGAGTTTTACTATGTATGTTTAAAGCTTAACTTTAGAAAGGTTCATCTTTCTCCTATTATGCAGTGAAACAAAGGGTGATCTGTGAACACATAATTCAAAGTTGCATTTGTTCTTCATATTATTATAAAAACATAAGCTCTGTAATATTAGAACGTTTAACACACTAGATCGTGGATTGCCACTTTCCATTCTTTTCATTATTATTTATTTATTTAATTGTTACATTCCAGATTTTATTTCCTTCCCCCACCCTCATCTGTCCACCCTCCAATTCCATACCTTCTTCCCACTCACCTGTCTCCACAAGGATTTCCCCACCCCAACCCTCCACCCCACTTGACCTCTAAACTCCCTAGGGCCACCAGTTTCTTGAGAGTTAGGTGTGTCATCTCTGAATGAACACAGACCTGGCAGTCCTCTACTGTATGTGTGTTGGGGGCCTCATATAAGCTGGTGTATGTGGCCTGTTAGGTGGTCCAATGTTTGAGAGATCTTGGGGTCCAGATTAATTGAGAATGCTGGCCTCCTACAGGATCACCGTCCTCCTTAGCTTCTTTTAGCCTTTCCCTAATTCAACCACAGGGGTCAGCACCTTCTTTCTGTTCATTGGTTGGGTGCAAATATCTGCATCTGACTCATTTAACTGCTTGTTGGGTGTTCCAGAGTGCAGTCATGCTAAGTCCCTTTTTATGAGTGCTCCATAGCCTCAGTAACAGTGTCAATCCTCAGGGCCTCCTCTTGAGCTGAATCCTACTTTGGGCCTGTTGCTGGATCTTCTTTTCCTCAGGCTCCTCTCCATTTCCATCACTGTAGTTCTTTCAGACAGGGATAATTATGGATCAGAATTTTGACTGTGGGATGGCAACCCCATCCCCCATTTGATGCCCTGTCTTCCTGCTGGAGGTGGGCTCTCTAAGTTCCCTCTCCCTACTATTGGGCATTTCATCTATTGTCCCTCCCTTTGAGTCCTGAGAGTCTCTCACCTCCCTGGTACATCCTGGATGGTCCCTGCAACCTCCTACCTCCCAAGGTTGCCTGTCTCCATTTCCAGCTGGCCCTTAGGGCTTCAGTCTTTTTATCTTACCTAGTACCAGATCAGGTTGGCCTCTCCCACCCCCACCCACCCTGTCCATTTTTCCTCCTAGGTACATCACTCTATCTGCTTGTGATTGCTTTCTTCACCCTTCCAAGTGGGACTGAGGCTTCCTCACCTCAGCCATTGAACTTGTTGACCTTTTTGTGTTCCATGGACTGTATCTTTGTATCTTGTATATTCTGTACTTTTTTTTTTTTTGCTAATATCCACTTATTAGTGAGTACATACCATGCATGTCCTTTTGGGACTGAGTTACCATACTCAAGATGATATTTTTCTAGTTCTATCCATTTGCCTGCAAAACTCAGGATGTCCTCATTCTTAATAGCTGAGTAGTACTCTATTGTGTAAATGAATCACTTTTTCTGTATCTATTCTTCTGTTGTGGGACATCTATGTTGTTTCCAGCTTCTGGATATCACAAATAAGGCTGCTATGAACATGTTCCTGTGGCATGATGGGGCATCTTTTGAGAATATTCCCAAGAGTAGTATTGCTGTGTCTTCAGGTAGTTCTATTTCCAATTTTCTGAGGAAACTCTAGACTGATATCCAGAGTGGTTTTACCAGTTTGTGATTCCACCAGCAATCGAGGAGTGGTCCTCTTTCTCTACATCCTCTCCAACATATGTTGTCACCAGAGGTTTTTATCTCAGTCATTCTGATTGGTGTTAGGTGGAATCTCAGGGTCGTTTTGATTTGCATTTCTCTGATCACTAAGGACTTCGAACATTTCTTTAGGTGCTTCTCAGCAATTTGAGATTCTTCTACTGTGAATTTTCCATTTAGTTCTATACCCCATTTTTTGATTGGGTTGTTTGTTTGTTTGTTTGTTGTTGTTGTTGTTGTTGTTGTTGTTTGGTGGTTAGCTTCTTGAGTTCTTCATATATTTTGGATAATAGCCCTCTATTGGATGTGGGGTTAGTGAAGATTTTTTTTCCCAATTTGTAAGTTGCCAATTTACTGGCCCTTAGGGCTTCAGTCTTTTTATCTTACCTAGTACCAGATCAGGTTGGCCTCTCCCACCCCCACCCACCCTGTCCATTTTTCCTCCTAGGTACATCACTCTATCTGCTTGTGATTGCTTTCTTCACCCTTCCAAGTGGGACTGAGGCTTCCTCACCTCAGCCATTGAACTTGTTGACCTTTTTGTGTTCCATGGACTGTATCTTTGTATCTTGTATATTCTGTACTTTTTTGTCTTATTGACTTTGTCCTTTGCCTTAAAGAAGCTTTCCAGTTTCATGAGGTCCCATTTATCAATTCTTGATCTTAGAGCATAAGCCGATCAAGTTCTGTTTAGGAAATTTCCCCCTGTGCCAATGAGTTCAAGACTCTTTCCCACTTTCTCTTCTATTAGATTCAGTATATCTGGTTTTATGTTGAGGTCCTTGATCCACTTGGACTTGAGCTCTGTGCAAGGTGACAAAAGTGGGTCTATTTTTGTTTTTCTTCATACAGCCAGGCATTTCGATCAGCACAATTTATTGAGGATGCTTTCTTTTTCCATTGTATATATTTGGTGTCTTTGTCAAAGATCAAGTGTCTGTAAGTGTATGCTTTTATTTCTGGTCTTCAATTCTATTCCATTGATCAACATGTCTGTCTCTGTACCAATACCATGCAGTTTTTTATCACTATTCCTCTGTAGTAAAGCTTGAGGTGAGGGCTGGTGATTCCTCCAGCCATTCTTTTATTGTTAAGAATTGTTTTCGCTATTCTGGTGTTTTGCCTTGCCAGATGAATTTGAGAATTGCTCTTTCTATGTCTTCGATTTCTGTCTTTAAAAATTTGAAGTTATTGTCATACAGGTCTTTCACTTGTTTGGTTAGAGTTACCCCAAGACATTTTATATTATTTGTGACTATTGTGAAGGGAGTTATTTCCCTAATTTCTTTCTCAACCTGCTTATCATTTGTATAAAGGAAGGCTACTGATTTATTTGAGTTAATTTCATATACAGCCACTTTGCTGTAATGCTGTAATTGTTTATCAGCTGGAGAAGTTCTCTGGTAGAATTTTTGGGGATACACACACACAAATATATATATTTCATCTGCAAATAGTGATTCCTTTATTTCTTCTTTGCTAATTTGTATCCCCTTGATCTCTTTTTGTTGTCTCATTGTTCTAGCTAGCACTTCTAGTACTATATTGAATGGATATGGGGAGAGTGAGCATCATTGTCTTGTCCCTGACTTCAGTGGGATTACTTCAGGTATACGTCTATTTGATTTAATATTGGCTGTTGGTTTGAAATAAATTGTTTTTATTATGTTTAGGTATAGGGCTTGAATTCCTGATCTCTCCAATACTTTTAACATGAAGGTTTGTTGTATTTTGTCAAATATTTTTTTCTGCATCTAAGAAGATGATCATGTGATTATTTTCTTTGAGTTTGTTTATATAGTGGATTATGTTAATGTATTTTAGTATATTGAACCAACCTTGCATTCCAGGAATGAAGTTTACTTGATCATGTCGAATGAAGGTTTGAGTGTGTTCTTGGATTTGGTTTAATAAGAATTTTATTGTGTATATTTGCATTGATATTCATATGTGATATTGGGCTGAAGTTCTCTTTCTTGTTTGGGCCCTTGTGTGGTTTAGGTATCAAAGTAATTGTGGCTTTATAGAATGAGTTTGGTAATGTTCCTTCTATTTCTATTTTAGGGAATTGCTTGAGGAATATTGATGTCAGGTCTTCTTTGAGTCTGGTAGAATTCTGCAATAAATCCATCTGGCCCAGGGCTTTTTTTTTGGTTGGAAGGTTTTTAATAACTTCTATTTCTGTGCAATATGGGCCTATTTTGATAGTTTACCTGCTCTTGATTTAACTTTGGTATGTGGTAGAAAGCCATCCATTTCATCTAGATTTTCCAGTTTTGTTGAGTATAGACTTTGATAGTAGGATCTGATGATCTTTTGAATTTCCAGTTTCTGTTGCTATGTCTCCCTCTTCATTTCTGATTTTGTTAATTTGGATACTATCTCTGGGCCCTTTAGTTAATTTGGCTAGGGTAGATCTCCATTTCCTAATGGTGTGACACTTTAATAGAGCTCCACATGTTTTGGTGACCCCCCCAACCTTAACATTATTTTTGTTGCTACTTAATAACTGTAATTTTAATACAGTTATGAATTGTAATATAAATACTTGTGTTTTCCAGTGTTCTCAGGCAGCGCTTAGGAAAGGTTCTTTGAACCCCCAAGGAGGAGGGGATACAATTCACAGGTTGAGAACTACTGACTTCATATTTAATGATAACAGTGACACTTGTCTTTTTTACCCTTAATGAACCAGTATTCTATGGAATATTAATAATAAAAAGGTTTATATTTAGAATAACTTACTAAATTATTAAGAGAATATTGATGTTATGGTGAAACTTCTGTAGAAAAGGCAGCATCCAAATCATGGTGATAAACAATACTATGATTCATGATCAATTTAGAGTACTCTTGTGAACATGATCTCAACTATAATACTAAGCTAATTCTGAATAAAATGTGTATGCATTCATATACACAGAGAGGTATGTAGACACTCATTTATAGATAGTTAACACATGCATATTCACACATAAAAACATACATGTATAATTAACTACACATGTGCAGTCTCATTTTAAATAGTCAAACTGGATATATGGCCAGTCAGTCTAGTATTTTAAGATACAAACTTATCAATATAAATATGTATAAATTAGTTAATATGTTAGGATAATATTGTCAGTTCTTAATGGTAAATTCTTCACTATATTTAGTAAATTCTTATTAAATATGAGGAACACTTTCATGAGACAATGATAGAAATGATAACTATTCATAACATCATGAGAAAGAATATATAATCACCCTTATGCTAGTGGGAAATTCATTTCTGGCATTGTTTTCAATTGTGACCTCATGGAAGTAAAGGTTTTGTACATTTTAATATTTTTCTGCGCATACTTTCTAATTCTTAATGATGCATACCCCTTGTTTTGACTAATTGTATATTTTGTTCTTGGTGAATATTGTATAAGGTAAATGTTTATTTCTTTCAATTCAATTTTCAAACATTTTAAGGTAATTCAATATGCCTATTTTGTCCATCTCTCAAATATCTGAGCAGAAGCAAAAGGGGAGAGTTTCTTTCTCCTATTCAGGCTTTAATTACACAATGTGAACTAGCACTATATTGAAGAAAAGCTTCCCCTCATGTTTGTTCATGCCGAGTCTGCTATATTAAATATAAATTCCTCCCTCTGGGGTTGGATGGACTTTAGCTGAGTGTGATGCATTTTCTTCCTTGGAAATTGTTTTGGGATTCTTTAAGATGAAAGATCTATATAAAAGATATTATTATTGGTTAGCTGTCTTGGCTCCTTGATTCTTGTATTGACTATTTCTCCAAAGTAATTTTCATTAAACCTTACACAGTTACACTGCTAGGACCTCGTCTCTTTGTGTTCCTTTCCCTCAGCACGATCAGATTCAGAAATGAATAAGCAAAGGGCATGCTTTCTTTGGTAGATTTAGGAAAGCAGGTGGGAAATCTTGTAACCTGACTTTTTTTTTTCCTGCATGTATTCGCTTTCAAGTTCCTCAATCTGATATAAAGGACATGGTAGCCTCTAATCACACTCTAATCTCTACTGGTCTAAATCCAAATAATTTCTTCCTACACCCTGCTCAGTTGATACTTAAATCCCTTATTATTCAATGATCCTATTTTTAAACTCTGCTTGGGAAAGCAGTGGTGACTTTTGATGCTAATCCTATTCAGTCCACTGACTCTATAGCCTTCAGGGAAATAGCCAAGTATTTTTAATGGGATAAATATACAGCCAGGCACATCATAAAAGAGAAAGGGAAGCAAAGTTAGAATTTTCAAAACCACAGATGATAATAAAAATAGAACTTTTATATTAAAAGTCCAGCATACTTACTCTGATGAGTTATCTACCCATTCCATTAAAAATAACAAGTTAAACCCTTTAGTCACAGACTTCATTGGAAAGGCTGTAGAATAAGCACTTGATTTCACACTTGAAATGAGACTTAACTTTACCAAGTAATATACTCAAAGTCTTAATAAACATATTAATTAAATAATGATAATTTTTAGATGGTGTTTTTTTTTTACATTTATATCCAGAAGTTTAAAAAAGCCAAGGGGAATAAAAGAAGAACAGTTCATAGCAACAGAGAAAGCTTCAGATTGAGAGAGAGAACATTTACTCATACATTTAAAATTTTTATGGCTGCTTTTCAAACAAGTAAATATACAAAATTTTAGTAAATGAATAGGTTGGTTTTCAAAAAATAATAAATATATCATAAAATAATGCCTTTTGAGTTCATCATAGATAATGTAGTAATAGCCACTTTTTCTCAAAGAGACCATGAGAACAGATAAAATATTGGTCCTTTATTTCACTTTCCTTTATGTATCCCTGCTGGTCCTTCTGCATGCTAAGATGTCCTTTTCTTCCTTATCTGGCATTTTCAATTATCAAGTCTAAAACTCTAGTAAATTCCTACATAATATTCTCTCTCTTCCTAGGGGAAGTAACTCCTTATTACCTGGCTATTCTGAAATTAAACTTAATCTTTGTCATGGCAGTAATCACATTGGTTTCTAATCGTATATTTATTTGCAATTTCTTCTTTATTATTACAATGTAGTTTTATGACATCAGGATTTATAGTGCATGAAAGATTTTAACACAAGCATCCTGAAACTACAGTTATGAAGAGATTGTAAGAAGGACTGGCATTATTACTATGTAACTGGCAATTCCTCAACCATTTTCAAAACTAATCATAAATTCTTATAGCAGGATATGATAATAATATTTAAATATAAGGTTATATTAGTTACTTTCCTATTAAAGTGATAAAACATTGTAACCAAAGCAACTTATGGGAGAGTTTATTTGGAACTTGAGCTACAGAATGAAAAGAGTCCACCATGGCAGGGAATTGTGAAACCAGGTGGCAGTACTGACAGCAGGGAGAACCAAGAGACCACATTGTGAACTGCAAGGAGGAAGCAGAGAAAACACTGGGATTCTGGAGTCACTAAAATCTCAAAGTCCATTCCAAATGATGCATTTCTTCCAGCACAGCCATAACTCCTGAACTTACCCAAACAAACATCAACTGGAGATAAAGTATTCAAATGCCCAAGAATATGGGAGATAGTTCATTCAAACCAACATGGAAATTAAATTACAAATGAATTTTTTTATCTTACAAATAAAATAAAAAATTTTCTATACTATGAAGCAACTATTACAATATGGTTTTGAGCCCAGGTTTGTAAACAGAAAATCTTTGTTTGAATTATACTTTCTTTGTCGCTGTACACAGGCACTATTAAGGAAAATCGATTCTCCCTTGAGCTCATGCTCCTATGTTAGGACATAATGATTACTTATGTCTGATTTTCAATTGCTCGTATAATGATTTAAAATCTTCTACATATTTAATACAACACACACATACACCTGTATTAATGAGGCATATTTTTTCCTACATTGAAACTAAAATTGTCTAATTATTAAGATATTAAATATAATAATTAAGTAGGTTAAATCTTTATTTTCTTTTAGTGTTTTAAAAAATATTTAATGTGTTTACTCATTCACATATTGTGGCACATATATGGAGGTCAGGAAACAATGACAGAAGTTTTTAAAAGGAAGGAGTGAGTAAGCCTATGGTATTTTTTCCTTCCAGAGAACACACTTTAAGACCTTACACTACAGCAACCTCCTCTACATACCAAGAATGTTTGGGGCTGGTGATCAAAAGTTTAACTTACAAGGTTTAGTGGGGCATTTCAGATATAGACTACAAAAGTACATTTTGAACAACTGTCAATTAGGCAACAAATAGCTCGATTAAAATGCAAATTTTAAAACATAAGATATATAGAATTGCGAATTATTTTATTTTTGTTAACTATATATTCTATAGCTGAGAAAATAATTTGTTTATAGAAAATTTCAAGACTATGCAGTAACATTTAACATTAAATATATTTTTCTAAGCAGTTTTAGAGTATATGCTAGTGAAATGAAAATTAACATAAAATATAAAGAAAAAATTAGGTGTGATAAATGATTAGTAATTTTAACAGTTCAATATCAAAGAAAAGTGGTAAGAAAAAAGTTAGAAATTTTATAGCTATTGAGTAAAGCCTAAAAAAATAAATCAATGTTATATATATTACACACATGTAATTAACAATATATGAATATATGTGAGTGATATATATCATTATTATCTACATTGTATACATATATCCCATTATTATTGATGTATATACATACATATAATTATAGTTGGGGTACTTCTAAAGTTTCATCACTTAGGTAGCAGAATCAGAATAATTAAGTTCTGTCTAGGCTGGAGCCTTTTCTCTTAAAAATAGTAATAAAACAAGTATTTATTACACAGTTGATTTTTTTTCCTTTTGAATATAATTTGATAGACTTTTTTACCTCTTAAACTTGGGGAAAAAGAAATATAATATTATTATAGAATCATCACAATTTATATGAGAGAAAGAAGAAGGGCCATGGGTAGGAAGAGATGATAAAAACCAGAAAGGGGAGTGTGTATATTTATGTAAATATCCTCATTAGACCAGAAAGTCACATACTGATGAAGAAAAAGTAGAGGAGCAATATTAGCTTTGTAGGTCATAAGTCTGTGAAAGTTAGAAATGTGTCCATTTGACTAGCCCTTGAATAACATTCAAGTGAGTGAATTCATTCATTGAGGAAGCATGTGTGTCCATGTTCCTGCAGGGCAAAGGCATACTAAAACCCTTGTATGTGAGAATGTAAGTGGCCATATGACTGCTTGTGCCCCTCACAGACAGACAAAAACTCAATTATCATTTAATATCCAGCAGCTTCCAAATCAGGACTGCTATAAAGTTCTTAGTTCAGTATTATGGTTATGATTAATTTTATGTGTCAACTTTGCTAGGTTACAAAATTCAGATATTTGTACAAAATTTGAAAATATTGATGTGAATGTACTTTTAAATGAGATTTACAGTTCTCCAAATACATTTTTAGTACAGTAAATTACCCTACATGTTGGAGAGGAGGATTATGTCCTTAGCTAAATCCAATAATAACAGGATTCATTTACCTAAAAAGGGCATTTTCCTTATTCTAGCGTTTCAAGTGAAAACCCTTTATTGATCTGCAGCCTATTCTCCAAAGTGTGGTCCAGGAATCTCCTCAATCACAGGAGACAATTTCTTTCTTTTTTTTTTATTGGATAAATTCTCTATTTACATTTCATTTTCCTTTTTCTGGTTCCCTGCCCCCCAAAGGTCCCCCATGCCCTTTTTCCCTCACCCATTCACCCTTTCCCACTTCCCTGTTCTGGAATTCCCTTACACTGATGCTTTGAGCCTTTCCAGAACCAGGGTCCACTCCTTCCTTCTTATTGGACATCATTTGGTCAAACACCAACCAGTAACAAGACCAACTAACTCCAGAGATAAACAGATGGCAAAAGGCAAATGTAGGAACATTACTAACAGAAATCAGGGCAATATGGCAGCATCTGAACCCAATTCTCCAACCACAGCAAGTCCTGGATACCCCAACACACCAGAAAAACAAGAGCTTGTTTTAAAAGCACTGGTCCTGATGCAGCTAGAGGAACACAAAAAAGACATAAACAAATCTCTTAAAGAAATGCAGGGGAACATCAACAGGTTAGAAGCCCTTACAATGGAAACACAAAAATCACTTAAAGAATTCCAGGAGAATATGGGTCACCAGACAGAAGCCAATAAAGAGGAAATGAAAAAATCACTTAAAGAAATGCAGGAGAAATTGAGTCAACAGGCAGTAGTCATGAAAGAGGAAACACAAAAATCTCTTAAAGAATTGCAAGAAAAAACAAACAAACAAGTGAAGGAACTGAGCAAAACCATCCAAGATCTAAACACAGAGGAAACAACTAAGAAATCACAAAGGGAGACAACTTTGGAGATAGAAAACCTTGGGAAGAGATCAGGGGTCGTAGATGCAAATATCAACAACAGAATACAAGAGATCGAAGTAAGAATCTCAGATGCTGAAGATACCATAGTAACCATTGACTCCACAGTCAAAGAAAATACAAAATGCAAAAGGCTTGTAACCCAAAACATCCAGGAAGTCCTGGACACAATGAGAAGACCAAACCTAAGGATTATAGGAATAGATGAGAGTGAAGATCTACAATTTAAAGGGCTAGCAAATATCTTCAACAAAATTATGGAAGAAAACTTCCCTAATCTAAAGAGAGATGCCCATGAATATTCAAGAAGCTTACAGAACTCCAAACAGAACTCCAAACAGGAGACAATTTCTTAAAATAAATCTGTGGATATGGTTATAGTTCCCTGATATTATATTTCCACAGGGCACTTTTTTTTAAATAAGGTGTTTAATTGGCAATATTAAAAGAAATATGTAGACCATTGTGAACTAAAGCCTTATAATCTAGGCCATAACCACTTGCAGGACAACAAAACATCTGAAGTATAACTTACACTTATGCCTTCTGGCAAACATCTCAATGGATAAGAGCAAACAAAGACACTGATCAACTGAACTAGGGTTGGAGGGAACCACTAGACAGCACGAAATGTCAGTTACAGAGGAATATAATATATGCAGAATTAATAATCTTAAATAGAAAATAACTATGTTTCATATTAATACAGACCTAAAGAACATGAATTCTTACAAGGAAAAGACCCTATGAAGAAGAGTTATAACTCACAGTGAACAAATACAAATTAAAATATAGAGAAAGTGGGAAAAACAAGCAACTGCATGTTTGTTATACTCAACATTATAAATAGTTGAACAGAGAATTGGAGAACTGGGTCACTGCACTAATTAGCTTGAAAGCAACACACGGAAAGATGTAAAATGTGACAGGATAATGAAAAGATGTTAAGGCTAAAATGAGACAGATAATTTAACAATACTTATGTTCCTGAAGGGAAGCATGGCAATAACACAACAGAGCACACAATCCCTCACGACATCATATATTCTTTATCACATCTTAGTGAAAGATCTTCATGTTAATGAAGAGATGCTGAAGAGAATAAACACTCATTTGTAAAAGAACTGCACTTACAGTCACACTTGTATTCTCAGTTACACGGTTGTAAGACAAAAAATGATCAATCTTCAATGTGTTAAGTGAAAACATATGTATAGTCTCCTGTATTCTGAGACACCTCCACTCAACAGTATTCAAAATAGAATATCCAGTGGAAAGGGAATGGTACTGACTTTTCATAGACGTTGATCTGTGATTCAGATAGTATGTGCCAAAAATATTACTTTAAAACATTAAAATGGATGCATATCAACTGAAGATTAATTAATTTTCTAGCACTTGTATTTATTTATATACAGATGAAAGGGAACCTGTGAAACAATGTTAATCATTGAAATTGCTAGGTGCTAGGTTAAAACTTAAACCAGTTTACTATATGAAGCAGAAATAACTACAAAAAAATAGAGAATATAAAATAAAGAACTAAACAGGACAAAAGACAGAAGGAAACACATGTACCAACATTATAATATTCTTTTATTTTAAGTTAATTGTATTCATGCTATTCATTTGCTGTTATTTTAAGGATGTACATTAAATATTAATAAAAATTGACCTTCAAAAAGCAAATCTCAACAAATTACAAAAAAGTCATTATCATACTGGCTATATTATCTGACCACAGAATAATTAAGGGATCAATAATGATAATAATAAACCGTTATCATTGGGAATTTGCACAGCGTGCTTAACAATTACTCATATATAAAAATAGATCTTAAATTGCAAGTGAAAGAACACTGGGGACTCAACAGATAAGTCCACATACATCTGAACCTGCAAAATGCTGCTGAAAATACATAGAACTCCAGTGAAGAAAGCCAATAAACTATGGCTTTGTTGCTACAAAGGCCAAAAAAAATGTTTTAATGTGTTAAAAATGAAATAAATCAGTGAGTCCTTTTGTGTAACTCTACGTGTCCCAACTATGTCAAGACTTGTAGGTTTTAAGTCTTCATGCCATTGAAAAAAATGACTCTTTGGCAAATATAATTCACCTTTATTGACAAATAATCAACAGTATCTAGGAATACCTATTTTTAAGAAAATGTCTCAAAAGTTGCATCATATTTTTCATATATTAACTACTTTAGACATTAACCTACTTATGAATCCAGAGAAGTCCAAGGAAAACCTTAAAATCAATCATTACACAGATGACCCTGGTTAAAAGCAGTATGTCACACAATAAAAAGACAGTCATGATTATGGTAAGGAATTTGTCTGATAGAGTTGGGATTGATAAGTATGGGAGTAAAGGAAAGCGGGTACAGGGGAGAAAGTAATTAGAATATGTTATATACATGTATGAATTTGTTGACCAATGAGCTTAATATTTTAAAAAACGAGACTTTTGAAGGATAGAATTTCTACATTAAATTATTCAGTTCTTTCCGTATATTTTCCCCTTTTGTGCTTCCTTTTCTGAGCACAATAGTTGTACTGTGAATTACTATTTCTATTTGAAATAATGTATTAAGACTGGAAATTGCTTAGTGGTTAGAAGCACTGGTTGTTCTCCCAGATGAGTTTAATTCCCAGCACCCACATGGCAGCTCACAAGCATGTGCAATTTCAGTATGAGAGGATAGAATGGCCTCTTCTGTCCCTCACAGGAACCAGACACACATATGGTACACAGACACACATGTAAACAAAAGACATGTCTTAGGGTTCTATTGCTGTGAAGGGACCACATGACCAAGGCAACTTTTATAAAGGAAAGCATTCAGTTGTGGATGGCTTAGAGTTTCAGAGGTTTAGACCATTATACTCATGGTGGGAAGCATGGTAGCATGCAGGCAGACACAGTGCTGAAGAGGGAACTGAGAGTTCTACATCTTGATCTAAAAGCAGCCAGAAGGAGACTGCCTCTCACAGGTAGCCAGCAGGAGACTGATTCTATATCTAGTGGAGCTTGAGCACTAGGAGACCTCAAAGACTACCTCCACAGTGACACACTTCTTCTAACAAGGCCACACTTCCTCCAGTGAGACCACACCTCCTAATAGCACCACTCCCTATGGCCAAGTATTCAAACATATAAATCTGTGGGGGCCAAATTTATTCAAACCACCACATTCCACTTCCTGGCTCCCATAGCCTTGTGCCCATAACCAAATGTAAAATGTGTTTAGTCCAACCTCAAAAGTTGAACTATCAGTTTCAACAAATTTTAAAGGTCAAATATTCAAAGTCTCTTCTGAGATTCTTGCAATCTCTTAATTATAATACCTATATCATCAAAACCTAAAAGCCAATCACATACTGCCAACATCACAGGATATATATTACCATTCAGAATGTAAGGAAATTCTGGACCAAAGCAGGACAAAAAACCTAGCTGGTAAACACCAAATGCTGTATCTATATGTCTGATGTCCAATTCCTTTCAGCTTTGTTGACAGCAAGACATTTCTTTATGCTCCCCTTGTTAGAATCTTTCCTTGGCAAGTAACCCACAGCCCTGGCATATTGTTGTATTCAAGGTAACTTCAAATATACAGCTTCTTTTTCCTATGTCTGGGATATGCATATGATCTTTTGGGCTCCCTGAAGGGCTTGGAAACTTTTCCAGCTCTGCCTTATCTAGCACATTAGGCTCTGGCTGACTCGACTCTACTGCTGCTACTGTTCTTGGTGGTCATCCCATGGTATTGGCATCTCGAATATGCTGGGGAACCCCACCCCTGCATCTAGGCTACACTAACACCAGTAGACTCGTTTCATGATGCTAAACTTCCACTGCCACTAAGGTTTCACCTTCACTCATGACCTTTACTGACCTCTGATCCTAACAAGACTTAACTGCTCTCCTTGATCTCTTTATGCCTTCAAAACCAGTTCTATCTGGGTGATTCTTACACATTACCAAGTCTGGCTGCCAGCACAAGGTACAACTTTGGCTTCCTGGGAACACAGCTTCTTTGTGCTCTTGGAAAACACTTCCCAGAAGATCTCACCTCAGTGACGCTGGTCTCTTCTTAATCATCAGTAATTTCTTAGTTCTGCCTAGCCAGTGTCCATTGTCACAGCAGGGTTTCATTGCTGTGAAGGGACAACATGACCAAGACAACTTTTATAAAGGAAAATATTTAATTAGGGCTAGCTAACAGTTTCAGAGGTTTTGTCTATTATCATCATGGCAATCTCTGGAATGTATGAGTTATTGATACATATATTATATGGAAAAGACAAGTGAACCCTTAACACAAAGGAGTGAGAATCCTTTACAGTCTTGAACAAATTACAAATTTTGAAGGGATGTGATTTTTCTATCTTATCAGACAGACCTCATATGCAAATTCTTTTACCTTCACATTAGGGAAGCAAGGGATTCATTAGTACAAAAGAAAATCTAATTGGAATAAGCTAAATCAAAGGAGCTATAATATACACAAATCTTGAAACACAATCAGTTACAAACAAAAATGTAAAACAGTAGCATTGTATCTATCTAATTGAATATTTTAAGGCACTTTATGCATATGTTTAATGCTTATAGTTTGCTAAAAATATGAGTGAGAATAGAGTCACCTATTAGATACTGGTTTGTAATTATCTTGGTATTAGTTACTTTTCTCATTGGTATGTCAAAATACATGGGAGAAGCAACAGGGGCAGGAAGCATTTATTCTTAATTAGTTTGAAAGCCCATCACAACAAAGAAAAAAGAAGATTATTCAGCCGGGTGTGGTGGCGCACGCCTGTAATCCCAGCACTTGGGAGGCAGAGGCAGGCAGATTTCTGAGTTCGAGGCCAGCCTGGTCTACAGAGTGAGTTCCAGGACAGCCAGGACTGTACAGAGAAACCCTGTCTCGAAAAAGAAAAAAAAAAGAAGAAGATTATTCAGCTGGGTCCCATCAAATACTGGAGGAATGAGGAGTAGAGAGTTTGGGCAGGAAGAGGGATAATTTAGCAATCTTCAAACCTAGCTCCCTGTGGTGTGTTTGTTTGTTTGTTTGTTTGTTTGTTTGTTTTTCTCAGAGAGGGCTTACCTTAAGCAGGATGCAGTAAGTTCTAACCCAGTAACACACTGGGGAGCCATGCTGAAATCTAAGCCTATGGAGATTATTTTCCATTCAACTTATACCATGCAAAGTGCCATTCTCATTTAAACTCCCTAGATTATTTGGAATGTACCTACTAAACAGAAACTATTGCCACAAAGAAAAAGAAGACTACAGATAACTGAGATCTGCAATACTTTAAACAGAAATATAATCTGTTGTAGAACTTTTGCCTGTGGTCAGGAAAGAAAGCATAAAAAAGAAAAGTCTAGGATGTAAAATAAGCTTCAATATTCATGTTGAAATTCTGGTTATCCAAAGATAGGAAAAAAAAAACAGAACAACAGAAGGAGACAAAATAATGAGATAGAGCCTAAAACAACAGCCAAGAAGTGTTTAAACGTTATTAATAGCTTCATACTTTTAGTTTTTGTATGTGTAAAACTGGTCATGGTGCCTAAAAATTTGTTAACAATAATGCTTAATTTTCTTTGAGGTGGATAAATATATACTTTCGTGGATTACTACCTTCATGCTTATTTAATATGAAAAATAAATAAGCTAATTTCAATGTGGCTAGTCATTGGATAGAAACTAAGAAATGATACCCGCCCTTTGGATTGCAATTCTTCTGCAAGCAATCTTCATCAGAAAAGGAATGGTAGGATAAATAAATGTCTGCGGATAGAAGATGCTGGCTTTTGTATTCCCCCAAAGAGCAAAACCTGAAAACAACTTAATCAAAAAATGATTATTTAAATAAATTATTGCTAAGAAAAACAATAGCATATTATATCATTGTAAAATAAGATAGATCCCTCGGTGCCAGTATGCACTGTGTACCTGTGATATATGGTTGAGTGAAAACAGTACATACCAGAACCATATGAACAGAACAAGGCAATTTTAAGTTTAAAGAAACTACCTCTTTATATATTCATAGAAAATGTCTAGAAGGATAGACAGGAAACTATTTATAGTAGCTACCTCTGGAACCAGGAATTGGAGTGAGTTTTAATGTGAATTTGCTTATTCTAGTGATACACACTTGTATTGTTGCATGGACAGACCAGTACTATTTAAGCAACAATACTACTCAATTAAACAGTCACTAGATCAACAAATTATGTATGTGAGAAATTTATCTAGTAGATACTCTTCACTGGACTCCTGCCCCCCAAAATCCCTACCTGTAGTTAAATACAACTCCCAGTTTATCCAACATCTGTGCTCAGCTGAACGTACTAATCATGTGACTAGTCTCATTTAAAAACTTTTAATTGATGATAAGTAATATTATAAGTAATCTCCAGTAGGGCCCATTAACTAAAATAAACTTCCTGACAAACATGAATACTCCATAATCTCATGAACTCATTTCTCCTTCCTTTCTCTTTAGCTCTAAGTACCATTCTCAATTGATAACTTTCTCTCCTGTTTCACTCAGTAGGTGTGGTGGTTTGAATAGAAATGATACCTGAAGACTCGTGTGTTTGAATGTTTAGCCTACAGGCAGTGGCAATTTACTAGGTACAGCCACATGGGAGTAAGTGTGGCCTTTTTTGGAGGAGATATGTCATGTTGAAGGCAGGCTTTGAGGTCTTATATTTTCACGTCTGGCCAGTGTGTCACAGTTTCCTCCTGTGGTCTGAGGATGAAGATGTAGAACAATAACTTCCTTCTCTACCACCATGTCTGCCTATACACCCATGTTAATGGACTAAATCTGTAAAAGCGTAAGCCAACACCAATGAAATGTTTTTCTTTATAAGAGTTGCAGTGGTGTACTGGCTGGCTTTGTGTGTCAACTTGACACAGGCTGGAGTTATCACAGAGAAAGGAGCTTCAGTTGGGGAAGTGCCTCCATGAGATCCAGCTGTGGGGCATTTTCTCAATTAGTGATCAAGGAGGAGAGGGCCCCTTGTGGGTGGTGCCATCCCTGGCCTGTTGGTCTTGGGTTCTATAAGAGAGCAGGCTGAGCAAGCCAGGGGAAGCAAGCCAGTAAGAAACATCCCTCCATGGCCTCTGCATTGGCTCCTGCTTCCTGACCTGCTTGAGTTCCAGTCCTAACTTCCTTTGTTGATGAAAAGCAATGTGGAAGGTATAAGCTGAATAAACCCTTTCCTCCCTAACTTGCTTCTTGGTCATGATGTTTGTGCAGGAATAGAAACCCTATCTAAGACAAGTGGTAGTGATGTCTCTCTACAGTAACAAAACTCTAAGACAGGAGGAAACAAAACGATCAGGAAGAAATTCCTAACAGTTACAGCCAATCTCCCTGCCCATGAATGCTTTCTTGTCAGTTACTAGTGATGAATTATATCCTAAAATCAGTGTTCCCTGTGTGCACTGCTTTTCCCTTCTCTACTGTTCTCACAAGGACGGAGACCCCTCCATTCTCCTTTTGTATGATCACTTAGTAATGTCCACTCAATTGCTTTCAGTAGTATCCCTGTGATCCATAGCTTCCCTTATCTCTAAGCAAGAAAATCAAAACTCAACTGTCTTGGCATCAACCACTCTGACTGTGATTGGTTTTCCTGTCCTCATTCACAGCATGTTCGCTGCCACATTCTCTTCCAGAGACCTCTCCCCTACCCCGTCTCTTGAACTCCCTTCACTCAGTCTACTCTCTTTACCTCTTCACTGTTTTACACAAGGACTTCTTCCCATTTAGCACCTAGCTTTAATTTCCTGATGATTTCCTAGTTTTCCTTTTGTTAGTACCAAGACCTATGACGTCATATAGGCGACAGCACGGCAAGTATAGGCCTGTTACCAAGGCAATGGCCGCCATATACCCAGAATTCAATGGGCCTACCTTTTACCTGTAATTTACATAACCACTCATATATAATGGGTAGCGTTTCTTCCCCCTCTCTCTCTTTATCCTTCCTTTCCTGCCTTCTTCCCTCCTGCTGCACCTTTAGCCCATCTTAAATAAAGCCATGTGGAACTGTCTGGTGTGGTCTGGTCCCTCATTGCGGGGGGGGGGGGGACGACCCACATCTCTGCCGCTTCTCTGTTGTGCCCACCTGGCAGGCATACAGGTGACTCGCATGGGGTGCAGGTCACCAAACTGCGTGGAAAAACCAACACCTTTACCTTCTGATACTTTACCAGTGATCTTGGCATTTGTTTAATTCTCTAATTTTGCCACTACACAGAACACTTTAGGTGCTCATATGTTTCGTCCCCCTGTCTTGTCTCATCAGCGTGGAGATTTCACTCCTTTCTGTTGCTTTGACATGCATTTCATGCTGACAAGTCCCACACATGTCGCTAACTCAGATGCCTCTGCCAATCCAAATTGCCCGCTCATTATTTCCCTTTACAAATATCACACTCACCTCCCACTGTGCCTCCACCTTCTGTAGTCTTCGTTATTTTAATAAGCAGCAACAAGAATCGAGGCTGCAACTATGTTCCACTTAGTAGCCAATCCATCAGGAAATGCTTTGTTCTTCTTCAAGCATGCTTAGAACCTGACAGGTCCATCATGACTACTTCACCACAAATCACATCAGGGTCGTTGCTTGCCTGACCTACTGACCTACCTTCTCACTTGCACTCTGCTTCCCTTTCTCCCTCACTGACTACTCTCAACAGTCCAGAATATTATTCTCAAACAGCCTTTCTCAACCTGTGGTTTGAGACAATGACAGTCACATATCAGATATTCTGCATATCAGATATTTACACTAGTATTCATAACAGTAGCTAATTTAATGGTATAAACTAGCAACAAAAATAATTTTATGGTTGGGGTTAACAAAACCTGAGGAACTAAATTAAAGGGTCATAGCATTATTGATGTAGAGAACCACTGTTTTAAAAATAATTCAAATTCCTCAAAATCCTCAGACAGATATCTATCTCAGTTACAGTTCTTTTTTTTTTTTTTTAAGAGCCAGTTTCTTACCATGACCAAGAGGTCCCTACATGATCTATTTTTCTTTTTATTACTTTTCTGACCTCATCCCCTCCTGCTCTCTTCTGTGTCTGCTCATGACTTGTTACTTATTGAACACACTAGACAAATTCCCCCTGGTGTGATCTTTCTACTTCTTTTTCAGCTAGAAACAGCCTTCTCCTCCAGGTATACGAAACTTAATTTTCTTGTGTGTACTTTGATGAACTTTGGCCTTCTGCTGTCGTCGTGTTTTGCAAATGTCCTTGACTCTGTTCGACACGTCTAACATTCCCTCATCCCTTCCCTGCTTTATCTTTAGCCAAAGCCCTAACTCTTGCCAGAAATGTTAGATTTCCTTATTGATTTCTTCATAGCTATTGAACACAAACTACATGCAACAGAACTCTTGACTCTCAGTTTGCATCTGCATTCAGCTCCTGGAATATGCTTGAAAATAACACAAATCCAGTAAATACTTGCCTTGTTGTCTGCTTGTTTTGACAGTGTCTCATTGTGCAGCCTGAGCCACCCTCCAATTTATCATCTGCTGCTTCCCCGTCCCTTCCCCACTCCAACTCCACTGAGCACTTGATGAGAAGCATGCATTACCATATAGGAATCAACAAACACCATTTGCCTAATTGTTCTTAAGGTTTATTTATTTTATGTCTGTGTTATTCCCGCATGTGTTATGTGCACATGTGTCTACCTGAAGAGGGTATTGCAGAAGGTGGTGAGCTGCCGCGTAGATGTTGGAAACAAAACCTTAAGTCTTCAGTGCCTTTAACTACTGTACCATCTTTTTAGCCCCAACTAAAACTGTATGAATCGATGACTAAACATCCATCTCTGTCAGATACAAGACAAAGAATATTTTGAAATAATAAATTAGTATACAATTTAAAACTGTGAATGCCTTTTGGCAATGACCAAAATAAATAAATAAATAAATAAGTAAGACTTATGTGTTAGGAAATGTTCCATTACTGATTGAAATCAAGATTGTAAAGTTGTGAGCATTACATTATTTAATCAATAATTAGTAAAATAAATTTATTATCAGGATTTGGTGTCCTGATGAGAGGTTTATATGCATTTTTAAGTATTTAATTTATACACAATTCTAAATTTCAATAAATTTTTATTTATCATGTGTTTGAACACCAACAGTATAAAGATATTAGGGACCATCAACTATGCAGTCTATATTCGCATTTCACTTTTTAAAAATATTTCTTTTCTTTTCTTTTCAGTGATATTTATTTATATACATAAATAAGTAATACCCAGGCCCAAACCTTTTCAAAAATTCTGCCAGCGTCTTACTAGAAGACTGACTGAAAATCACCATATTATAGGCATGAGATAATTAAAGAATAACTTAAGATGTTTAATTAAATTTAAACTATAATTTCACTCACATATTTTAGGATAGACCTCTTTATTCATAAAATAGAAATCAACATAATATACACTAGAAAGCCCTAGAGTGCACATGGATAAAGTACTGATTTGGTTGGCACAATGGACATTTGTGTTTAGTATCTAATGCTAGAAGTAAATGGACAAGCAGTTATTAATGGGTATGTGGATAGTACATATTTGTATGTGTGACATGAGTGTTTGTAGGGTGTGTGTGTGTGTGTGTGTGTGTGTGTGTGTGTCTTTGTGTGTGCTGGTATGCCCTGGCCTGTACACAAGCATGCAGAGGCTAGGTAATAATGTCATTTAGCACAAGAGAGTTTTGATCTCTCTTGTGACCTGGCTTCCTAGGGCTCTCTGTTGATGAACTTGTCTCCACTGTAACATTTGACTTACTGGCACAGGCTACACCTGGATTTATGTAGGTACTGGAGACTTGAGCTCAGGTCCCCACACTTATGGAGTTACCTTCTGAGTTATTTCCTCAGCTCCAAGAAATTATTTAACATGATTGTATTTTCAAATTGAATCTGCAAGTGGGTTTTTAAGAGTTACCATTTTGTCAGTGTTTTTAAATTATCACTATATTGCTTAATAAAATACACTAGCACAGAAAAAATGTTGATTTATTTTGGATCTTAAATTTTAATTAAAAACCTCAGTGAAAGCTAAAGCTAGAAAGTTATTCCAGATTAGCTGCTTTCCCCCAATATAATATTTTTATTAATTATTTTGGAATTTGGTACAATGCAGCCTGCTCAGACTTGCCTTCCATTTCTTCCAGGTCTGCCTATCCATGCTTGTACTAACATTCCCACCCTCCATCACACCCCCCCACACACACACACAAAGAGCAAGTCCAATTTGTGTTCTCCATATGCTCGTCAAACTCCCAGTGACCATTCCCTTAAAGAAAACTGAGTCCTTTCCCACTCCCTACTGGAAGTTATAATTTGAACAGCTATACTTCATATCTTTAATACAGTTCGTCAGGACTTACTTCAATAGCTTCCAGTCAGAACTGTTTCGTGTGTGTGTGTGTGTGTGTGTGTGTGTGTGTGTGTCTGTCTGTCTGTCTGTCTGTCTGTCTGTCTGTCTGTCTGTGTGTGTCTCTGTGTGTGTTTGTATAGCTGGGGGGGTGAGGAGGGGTTGCCCCAGATTCCTTCAGTGTCTCTCCTTCTCAGATTCACTTATGAATCTGCAGTCATTGATACCACCGCAGAAGAAGCTTCCTTGCTCTTAGCAGCAGGTGGTGATAGTTTATTTCTCCACCGGTGATATGAGCCACTTGAAGCCTCATTAGAATATATTAAAGGAAGGTTTACTGGCAAGCTGCTCTCTGGTAGTGGGCAAAAATTCCCTGGCCCCAAGAACTGAGGTCCAGGAAGTCACAATGGGAAGGGGGAAGGGGGAAGAGAAAGGGGTGCACACAGACACAGAAGGAAAAGATGGAGAGGAAGAGGGAGGGGGAAGGTGCAGACAGGGGGAGGGAGGTGATGGAAAGGGTGAGGGAGAGAGGAAGAAGGAGAGAGGAAAAGGGAGAAGAGAGAGGGAAAAGGAGAGGGAGAAGGTAAGGGAGGACAGGGAGAGGGAGACAAAGAAAGAGAGGGACACGGAGAGGGAGAGGGAGAGGGAGAGGGAGAGGGAGAGGGAAGAGGGAGAGAGGGAAAGGGAGAGGGAGAGGGAGAGGGAGAGGGAGAGGGAGAGGGAGAGGGAGAGGGAGAGGGAGAGGGAGAGGGAGAGGGAGAGGGAGAGGGAGAGGGAGAGGGAGAGGGAGAGGGAGAGGGAGAGGGAGAGGGAGAGGGAGAGGGAGAGGGAGAGGGAGAGAGCGGGCACTCAAAATGTCTGGATATACAGTGAGGGGTCCCTGGGGGAAGGGCATCTCAGCCCCTGGGCTAGAAATTGGTATGCCTGGTAGGGACCCAGGGAAGCTGGGGAAACCTGGAGGCCAGGTCTGCTTTGACATGTTAAATATCTACCTCAGCCCTGTGTGTCACCAGTAGAAAGCTCACTGTTTTTAGTTTCACATAGTAATTAATGTTTGGAGAATATTAAATTATACAATGACTTTATTTATGCTATACTTTGCAACTTTGAAAGCAAATGTTTACTAAGAGATGCCAAAATGGCTTGAATTAGTCTTTGAACAGCCCTTAATTAAGTTCTAATATGTTTCCTGAAGGAGAATTTTCATTAGTTTTTTTTTTTTTGAGGTTTTAACACACAATTCCATTGTCTGTTTATATTCATGGACATTTTTCTCTCTAAAGCCCAAGGCTGAGCTTGTAAACTGTCCACAATAGTAAATCATGCCATACCATCTCTTGGATATTACAGAAATTTACAAGTGCAACATAAAGCAGTCCTTCTCTAGAAATACTATTCATAAACTAAATCCCCCAAATGTTAGATTTTTTTTGTGTTATATCTTTTAAACATGCTAGATTATTATAGCATTTAACATATTTATCTGGACCCCCTTGTTTAATCACAAATGATCAAAAAATTAGCTGCTGGAGGCTGTTTTGTTTATCGATTTTAATCATACTAAAACGATGTTGGAGTATTGTCACTTATGCATTAATATATGAAATAACAGCAATTACATATCACTCTCACCTATAATGAACCAGTCACATCGTTATATTATACCTGCTTAGCACTTCAAATCATAATGAAGCACATTAAACTAAAACAAAAATAAAAACAAAGACAACCACGAAACAAACAGAATATATAAACCAAAGCCAAAAACAATAACAATCAAACCAAACCAAACCAAATCAAATAACTACACACACACACACACACACACACACACACACACACACATATAGAAAGTAAAAGAGATGTGACCAATGATGTGCACATATAATCTCTCTTCCCTGTAAACATATTAATAAGCTTTATATTCTTTTCCCTCTTAGTATCTAGAACACCTGTTTTCATTTTTTATCATCTGAAACACATATTTTTCCAACTCTTAAGAAAATATTTTCTTCACCTGTGTGCGGGCTAGTTTTAGTGTTAACTTGACACAAGCTAGAGTTATCTGAAAGAAGTGAATCTCGGTGGGGAAAAGTTCTTCATGAAATCTGGCTGTTAGGTACTTTCTTGATTAGATATATAGATATAGATTAGATATAGAGATAGAGATAGAGATATATAGATATGGATATGGATATGGGTATATAGATATAGATATGGATATGGATATGGGTATGGGTATGGGTATGGGTATGGGTATGGGTATAGATATATAGATATATAGATATATAGAGATATAGAGATATAGAGATATAGAGATATAGAGATATAGAGATATAGAGATATAGAGATATAGAGATATAGAGATATAGAGATATAGAGATATAGATATATAGATATATAGATATATAGATACATAGATACATAGATATATAGATATGGAAGGGCAACCCCACTGGGTGGGGCCATCCCTGGTCCTGTGTTCTATACAAAAAGCAGGAGGGCCTTGAACTCATAATCCTCCTGCCTCTGCCTCATTTAGCAAATCCTACCTGGTGACTGCCAGAGGTGTGGGTGCACCAAGGCCTGACACTATTACTGATTCTATGATGTGCTTACAGGCAGGAGCCTAGCAACACTGTCCTCTGAGAGTCCCTCCCAGAAGCTGACTGAGACAGATACTTATCACCCAATTGGACTGAAGTGAGGACCCCTATGAAAGAATTAGGGGAAGGATTAAAGGTGCTGATGGGGAGGGTGATCCCATAGGAAGACCAGCAGTCTTAACTTACTGGACTCCTGGGACCTGCCAGAGACTGAGCCACCAACCAGGCAGCATATACAGGCTGGCCCTATGCCCCTCTAGCACATATATAGCAGAGGACTGCCTGGTAGGACCTCAGTTGGAGTAGATATGCCTAATCCTCAAGAGACTTGAGGTCCCAGAGAAGGGGGAATAGGGGGTGTGGGGAAAGGGGAACTCCCTCTTGGAGTCAAGGGACTGGGGGGTGAGAAAGAAAGAAAGAAAGAAAGAAAGAAAGAGAGAGAGAGAGAGAGAGAGAGAGAGAGAGAGAGAGAGAAGGAAGGAAGGAAGGAAGGAAGGAAGGAAGAAAGAAAGAAAGAAAGAGAAAGAAAGAAAGGAAGAAAGAAAGAAAGAAAGAAAGAAAGAAAGAAAGAAAGAAAGAAAGAAAGAAAGAAAGAAAGGGAGTAGGGTAAACAAGCCATGGAGAGCAAGCCAGTAAGCAGCACCCCTCCATGGCCTCTGCATCAGCTCTTGCCTCCTGGTTCTTACCCTCTTTGAATACCTATTCTTACTTCTTTAAGTGATAGACTACAATACAGAAATATAAGCTAAATAAACACTTTCTCCCCCAACCTGCTTTTTGGTCATGGTGTTCTGTCACAGCAGTGAGTGCAAACTCTATGCCAACCTGTGATCACCATTTAATACATCCAGTGGGCATGTGCATGAAAATGACAAGTTTGTTCTTGTCAATACATAGACCTTGGAATAGTTCATATCAGCACATGATTGTTCTTGAATTTAGAACCATTAACCTATATTTGTCCTCTATTAGAACAATAGGTTAGAGTAAATATGCCAATTTTAATTTTTTAATTCCAAAATGTAATTTATTTATTCATGCTCATGTTTTGTGAACTTAAAGTAGGTAATCTCAGATTATATTTTGTATTATCCCACAAGAAATTTGAAAGATTATCAACAGTCATATTGCTACTTAATATTGCACCTTCTAGTAAGTTAATCAGGAACACAGTAAATGAGCAACTGTTTTCAAAATGTAATTAGCATCAAGACAACAACATATAAACAAGACTTCGGGTTCAACCTAAAATAATCAAGAGCTCAAAACACAAATATTTTAATTAAATTCATTCAGCAAGAACTATATATTTAGAACAGATAAATATAGTGTATTTATCCAAAGGAAATTAAACATTTGTTATTATACCAGCAAATAGTCCTTGTAAAAATATTAAATTTGAAAGAATAGTTTGTTCTTTCACTTAAAACTTTTAAGAGAGCACCCCCAGTAACTGAGTTTTGTTTTCTAGTATGTATGGCATTAATAGTATGTGACAGTAAAGTAGTGTGGGACTGAAAGAAGTTAGAAGAAATGACCAAATTGTTTGAAATAAATGACAAAGCAAAGCACCATAATAGAAACTGAAAGAATATTATGAGTTTCTCTTTTCTAGATGAGCACAATTTCAACACATATTTACATATTTATAGTAATGGAAGGCAGGATACTTGGAAATTCTCTCACAATCTACTTTTTATTTAGTTATTTTTATTGTATTTATTTATTTTTATTTTTATTTTGAGAAGCAGACAATATATTCTAATAAGAGTCTTGCTTGGTTACTCTAAAATGCCACACACTGTTTCCCTTAACTGATTCCAAAGGCTAATGTCAACCATCAAGGTGCTGAATAGTCTGTTTTCTGGTAAGAAAACTCTTTCTCTTTGATAACAGATGGATTTCACCCAGTGGCTTCCGAAGCAAGAGAGGGTCTAGGTATTTTTTTTATTGTATTTTATTTATTTTTGAATTTTTTATTTTTATTATTTGCTTTATTTACATATCAAATGTTAACCTCTTTCCATGTTACCCCATGGAAAACCCCCTATCCCATCCCCCTCCCACTGCTCCCCCCCCAAATTCCTGACTTGCATTCCCCTATTCTGGGGAATTGAGCCTTCACAAGACCAATGCCCTTTCCTTTGATTGATGTCTGAAATGGTCACCTTCTGTTACATATATAGCTGGAGCTGTGGGACTCTCCACATGTACTCTTTGGTTGATGGTTTAGTCCCTGGGAACTCTAGGGGTACTGGTTGGTACATAGTATTGTTCCTCCTCCTGTGGAGCTGCAAACCTCTTCAGCTCCTTGGGTCCTCTCTTTAACTGCTCCATTGGGGACCCTATTCTCATTCTATTAGTTGGCTGTGAGCCATGGGAGTTTTGATTTACTCTCCAATAAGGATCAAAGTATCCACACTTTGGTCTTCCTTCTTCTTGAGCTTCATATGGTCTGTATCTTGGGTATTTCAAGCTTTTGGACTAATATCCACTTATCAGTGATTTCATACCATGTGTGATCTTTTGTGTTGGGTTACCTCACTCAGGCTGATAGTTTCTAGCTCCATCCATTTGCCTAAGAATTTCATGAATTCACTGTTTTTAATAGCTGAGTAGTACAACATTGTGTAAATGTACCACAATTTCTGTATCCATTCCTTTGTTGAGGAACATCTGGGTTCTTCCCAGCTTCTGGTTATTATAAATAACGCTGCTATGAACATAGTGGAGCTTGTGTCCTTATTACATGTTGGAGAATCTTCTAGGTATATGCCCAGGAGTGGTATAGCTGGGTCCTCAGGTAGTGCTATGTTCAGTTTTCTGAGGAACCACCAGACTGATTTCCAGAGTGGTTGTATCATCTTGCAATCCCACCAGCAGTGGAGGAGTGTTCCTCTTTCTTCACATCTTCGCCAACACCTGATGTCTCCTGAGTTTTTAATCTTAGCCATTCTGACTGGTGTGAAGTAAAATCTCAGGTCTTGATTTATCTTTCCCTAATGATTATGCTCCAAATGCAAGGGCATCCTCATTCATAAAAGAAACTTTACTAAAGTTCAAAGCACACATTGCACTTAACACAATAATTGTGGGTGACTTCAACAGGCTATTCTCCTCAATGGACCAAACAGGAAAACAGAAACTAAACAGTGACACAGGGAAACTAATTGAAACTTTGGACTAATTGGATTTAACTGATATATATATATAAAACTATATATATATATATATATATATATATATATATATATATATATATAACATTTTATCCTAAAGCAAAAGAATATATCTTTTTCTCAGCACTTCATGGTACCTTCTTCAAAATCTACCATGTAATTGATCACAGGACAGACCTCAACAGATATAAGAAGATCCAACTAATCCCCTGCCTCTTATCAGATCACTGTGGAGTAAGAGTGGTCTTCAATAGCAACAAAAACAATAGAAAGGCCACATACACATGGAAGCTAAACAATACTCTACTCAATGATACCTTAGTCAAGGAAGAAAGAATGAAATCAAAGACTTTCTAGAATTTTATGAAAATGAAGGTACAAAATACCCAAATTTATGTGACAGAATGAAAGCAGTGCTAAGAGGAAAACTCATAGCCCTGAGTACCTCCAAAAAGAAACTAGAGAGAGCATACACTAGCAGAGTAATGGCACACCTTAAAGCCCTGGAACAAAAAGAAGCTAATTCACTCAAGAGGAGTAGAAGACAGGAAATCATCAAACTCAGGGCTGAAATCAATCAAGTAGAAACAAAGAGAACCATATAAAGAATCAACAAAACCAGGAGCTGATTCTTTGAGAAAATCAACAATAGATAAACCCTTAGCCAGACTAATCAGAAGGCACAGAGACAGTACCCAAATTGACAAAATTAGAAATGAAAAGGTAGATATAACAACAGAAACTGAGGAAATTAAAAAAATCATCAGATCCTACTAAAAAAAATCTATACTCAACACAACTGGAGAATCTGGAGGAAATGGATAATTTCCTACACAGATACCAAATACCAAAATTGAATCAGGAAGAAATAGAAGTGATCATTAAAGTCTTCCAACCAAAAGAAGCACAGGACCAGATGGTTTTAGTGCAGAATTCTAGAAGACCCAACATCAATACTCTTCAAACTATTTCCCCAAAATAGAAACAGAAGGAATACTACTCAACTCATTCTATGAAGCCACAATTATTTTGATACCAAAACCACACAGAGATCTAACAAAGAAAGAGAACTTCAGACCATTTTCCCTAATGAATATCGATGCAAAAATACTCAATAAAATTCTTGCCAACCAAATCCAAGAATGCTCTGAGAATTTCTTGTAGCTTTTTAAAAATTGTTTCTAACAGTATTTCTGCCCTTGGCCAGAAATCCCAAGAATTACTTAGAGAGCTTATTCAGATCTTTTAGATTGTTTTCTAGCAGCTACCCAGAGAGAACTAGTTGAAGAGTAGGCACAGTTTTTTTAGAATTATTTCTAGTAAGTCCAAGAATTTTTCATAGCAACTTTTCTGACTTTGGTGAGAAAACCCATGAACTATCCAGAGAGATTTCAGAAATTCTTTTCTAGCTACAGAAAGCTGTAACAAACAGAGAGAGTTGTCTCCAGCAGAAAGCTACCTCAAACAGACTACAGAGCCAAGAGCTATCTACATAGAGCTGTTTAAGGAGCCATTTTGAGCAGACTGCAAGGCTCTCAAGCTTGTACCTACGATTTGACTTTGAGTCATTCTTTTCCCTACTCTCAAATACCCTTCTTTCAGAAACCCATCTCAAATCGAAGACTATACCTTGGCAGGCATGGAAGCTGAATGTCTAAAACAGTAATTCTTAGGAACTGAGGAGAAAAACCAGCTCATGAACAAACAATTTGATGAATCATGGGGCCTTGAAAAGTGAGTCATTTGAATTGGAAACTATGAGTTCTCAGCAGCAAAGGCTAAAAACCACACCCACTGGAAACTTGTTTCAAAGTCTCTAAAGATGCAGAAATCAAGAGAAAGTGGTTGAGTCCTTGTCATGGGAAGATTTGACTCATAAACCTGGTCCCAGAAAATTAAGAGAGGAGAAGTCATTCATTAACAGTCTCAAGCCTTTAACAGAAAAACAGCAACAAAGACACAGGCCCATTTGTTTTTCTATTATTTTCAGCTTCTTACTCAGGGCTCTTCAGTCAGGTATGCCTTTCATCACGTGTTCTATTCTATTTTCTCTTGTTTTTCTATTCCTTTTCTATCCCCTGTATCATCTTTTCAATGTATTTCCTGTTTGATACTCTGTTCCTTTCTCTGTTTGATTAAGATTTCGTATTCTAGTGTTCAGTCTCCTGGAGATACCATGTTCACCTTCTGCAAGTGCAAAGAGAATTCTATGCTTTCAGCTTCCTTTGTTTCAGAGAAATTAAGACAAATGTAATGCAAATGATGCAAACAGTATGGAACCTTATTTTAATATGAATGTAAAAATGTTTCAGGAGATAGAATGTCCCAAGGCTATATATCTCTCTGTTGCTATTGTCAATCTTTGAAATAGATTCAATTTGATTAATATTAGAATTTTTACTTTAACACGGTCCCAGAATAGAAAACTACACATTCACTCAGGATATTCACCATGCACAATTTCTGAACAGTGTTATTATGACTATTGAAACAAGAAATAATTCATCCATACAAAGGAATGCCCCTAAATAATTGTACAATCAATATTCTTTCTCAGAAAACATGTAGAATTAAATATAAATCTGTGTTCTATTTGTTAATCTAAGATTTTTTTTATGTTTACTTGAAAAATTACACAAGGATCCCAATATAAGTTTATTTGAAGAAAACTTACTTGAATCAACTTTCAATTAAAAGTTAGTATTTGGTGTGTTTTGTTCCATAGTTGTATATTTAGCTATTACTTTTTTGGAGTTTTTCTATTTAGATTGATCAATTGGTAAGATGTCTTCCAGTCTTTCTTTGTGGAAACAGAGCATAAAAGAAAAGTAAAAAGTGTTAAACAAAATATGTAAATTTCTTTTAGGGCCGTTTCAGTTCATCTTTGGGCAAAGATCCAAGCCAGTACTTATTTTGCCCAAACTATTGTATCCCAGTATGCCAGTAACCAGCTGTGTTGATGCACTCATATTTATTACATGTTTTATTGTGCTGTAGAGGGAAAGAGCTTGATTTCATTTTGTGCTCAAAGATATTTCTTATCACAAACAACATAAAATCATTCTGAGTTTTGTCACTAAATGCAATAGTTATGAATATATTATACATGTAGTGCACATATAATTAGCCTACAACTGATTGAAATACATATTTACCTAAGTTAGCCATAAAAACAGATCAATTTCATCTAAGATTTATTATGAAATCATTTTCATGTTAATCACTTTTATATTAAGGCACAAATTATTGTAATATGATGAAGGATTTCAAACCACATTAGATACTGATACAATGCCATTTATATTTGTGTAAAAGCAAAGGTAATAAAAATGTGCTAGAGACTGCCTATACATATATATTAGAATTATAAACATGCATGCATTATTTTATTAAGCACATAAAATTTAGGGTCAGTTTACTTTCATGTCCTCATTATTATATTAAGATGTCATATTGCTTCTCGGCCTTTTGGCTAAGATCAAGTGTGAAGATGTCACATTCAATTTCTTAAGAAGAATTTCAATGGGCTTTGTTTCACTCATCAAGAAGAAAAGATTTTGAGCCTCATAATTTATCACATCTTGGAATATTAAGAAACGATTGTTAAACAAGTGGTGCCACTTATAAATTACTTGCTCAATTAGATGCTCCAGACAAATGTTCTTCATCTGACTGCAGTTAAATGTAAAAAAATTATATTATACTCTAAGATGGAAATTGGGTAGACTATTTATTAAAATAAATGAAAATGTATCTTTTGGTACAGCATGGCAAACTCTAAGTGATCTCTAAAATCTATCAAGTTATTATGTTTGATTTTTACTCTTTCAAATTCTACAAATTTTGTGAAAAGATATTTTAATCAAAATGCTATGTAGGACTGTGAAACAGAGTTTATCAGTCTTAAGTTGTTTTACATAAATACAATTCTGCAAGGTCAGAAACCATTTCTCTTTTATTTTTAGAATAACAAAACAGCTCATATCTCCTTGCTAAGTAAATTGTATATCCTGTAAGGTGCGTATACCATGCAGCATCTTAAAACCAGTATAACATTTTACATAATGTGATTACAAAACACAGCACTGGACCTGTCAAAGAACAATCTCACTGTAAACTCCAAAAATTTAATTGTTTCATCTCCAATTCCTTTTGTCATTTTTCAGCATTTCTATCCTAGAAATTTGTGGTCAGAAATAGGCAATTCCAGTAGGTGGAGTAATCGTAAAGCATATACTCTGTATGTTACGTTCTGTTTCAATTATCATCTTGGGCAAAAATTAGCATTAATCAGATACTGTTAATTTAGAACAGAAATTAAAAATAAGTACAGAAAATGGTTTACTTATAGAGTAAAACCATTGCTTAACAACAGCAATAACAAAAGAATTGCATTCTGTAGGCTTCAGGCTTCTCGGTTTTTCACTGAATTTTGAAATGTTTTCTGGAGAACTTACATTTAATGCAAAAAGATGAGAAGGCAGCTCATTATCAGAAGACCAAATTTGACAGAATTTCTGAGAAAACACTAGGAAAAATCAGGGAGGACAGACTCCAACAAAGTCAGCCTTGGTTTATGTTAAGTTTAAGAATTCAAAAGAGCTTTATTTAATAAGGTGGTGGCCTTGCCAACCAACACTTGTTTCTGTCTGGCCACAACTGTCACTGTCCTGTGAAGAAGCATGACAGAAAGATTCTTGCCAAGAAGAAAGAAGAGAGAATGACAAAAGTAATAGGGGTGATTGTAATTTATAAGTCTATCTCTGTTTCTCCAGCAGAAATAATTCAACAGTACTTTATTATATGCATACGTACAGATAGATGATAAATGGATATATACATATATATGGGTGATAGATAAATACAAAAATGATAAATAAATAGATGGGAGATAGGGAGACAGAAAGACAGACAGACATACAGACAGATAGATAATAGAAAAATGATAAATATGGATAAAGATGAATGAATTGATGTTGGCTAATATATTCAGTATCTTTAAAATTGTTAGTGTTGTAGTAGAATATTATAATTAAAGCTCTACTGTTTTATTTTCAATCTCTGCTATAAAACCTTACAAAACACTCATCTGAATGCATAAAAGTGCACCTGGTATCTAAAGAAAATACCAGAATTCTGGACAGCAATTTACAGATATTCCTGCTGTGTGCCTTCTACCTGTTGTGGATTAATAAGGACAGTATACGAGTTCACCCAGATGACCTGTCTGTGATTATAAGGAAGACTATTATGTTGTTTTTCTGATTTCCCTTTAGGCTACTGTGCTGAGAATATCATCTATGTCTCAAACCTGTGATATATACTTTTGCAGTGGGCTAGAGAATATGAACTACAGCTAATCCTATTCTAATTTTAAAAGTGCTGTAAATAATGGTGTGTCTTTTGTCTTATGTATATTTCTTTCCCAAACTGTACAAATGTAGACAATATATTTTCTGCATTAATGAAAAGATGTTGTTTTCAACTATTCATTGTATATTTTATATTTATTGCCTCCTACTAAATATTTCTATAAAGACAGTTTAACATTGTAAATATGTCCCATCAGATTCAGATATAAAATATTTCACTAGTATCAAAACTCCCTAAAGTAAAACAAAATATTTAAATTCACTTTCTTGCATTTATTCTTTTTAATTTTTATATATAGTTTCAATGATTTAGGCAAGAAAGCATATAGGATGTGTTTTGCCTACTTCTATATTCCATCTGAGTTTACTTCAATTACAACCAGTGGATAATCCTGATTCATATTCCTTAATCCCAAAACACCCCACAATGGGCATTTTCATTAGCATAATTGAATAGCTCAGAAGTTAACAAAAATGTTTTAAGATGTAAACAAGAGTGAGTCTTTAATCAACTACTCTTGATTCTCATTATAATGTTTAAACACAGAGTAAAATCAGTGCTCTTGTGTAAATATTTTACACCTCATAATCAACTCAATTTTTTTTTACTAATTTCTCATCCATGTAACTCCACTTTCCTAATATAACCATGCTATGTTTTTCTCTTTTATTTTTTTAAATAAGAGCAAAGCTACAGAATTCTTGAGAACATATAGACATGTATTTCTTAATTTGGGGGCAAAACTAAAAGGGATATGGATTACTATCAGGTTGACAAGTATCTCATCAGGAACAAGACAACCATTTAAGAAGTGAAATGTATTTTATTGGATATATTGTGTGATAGAAGCATGTTCTTTTTTTTCTTGTTTCATATGGAAATGGATGGCAGTTTCAGAATGCCACACATTACTATTCTTTGTGGCTTTCTGTTTTCTTTCAACCGATGATTTGATTGGGGGGATCACATGTGATGAGCTTTCTCTGACTGGTTTATATCTCTCAGCCACACACAAGTTAAACATTGAACATTTTTAATTTAAAATATGACCTTAAAGGTTTTCAGTAATCAAACCATGAAAGGCAGAGTTCTCTAAATTCAACTTAATTTTCAGACACGACCTTCCCCTAGGATGGATAGTGGTCCCAATGCATTTGCAAGAATAAGAGAAGAGAGGGGACCGGGAAGAAGGATTAATAGTTAAGCCGACTTAGGCAGAAATCAAAATTCACAATTTTATATACACCCAATGATCTCTTGTATCTTCCTTTAAAATGACTTTATAATTTAAGAACGAAGCAGGGCACGTTGCCTGAGAATCCATCCAGCACGATGTTTCAACCTCTTTTTGATATAATGCTATCAGCTTTGTAACAACTTTGAAATTTCATATAGATAGATAGATGACAGAGGTATATAATTCAATTATTTTCTATAATTAATAGTCTTTTTCAAAATTATCTCTAAACCAGAGAGATAATTAATAACAACAAAATGTGCTTTCTATAAAGGAGAGTTTATTTCTTGATGAAGCAGTTGCTGTAATATCAAGATCTCTATACTGACCCAATGGATCATTCACATGTTGGATCTTTCTAAGTAACTTTTACTTGCTAACTCTTGAAATAAATCTTATCATAATGCACTCAATGGGGTTATGTTCAATAAAGAACTCACTTTATCATCTTCTTGAAATGTCTTGTACTTGAAGCTTCAATTTAGTCAAGTGTCTTCAAAGAAACCATTGACAGCATGCCATTACTTAGATTAGGTAAAATTTTGGTAATTCAGAGTGTTTATGTGTAACCCAATTAGACATACTTTTAAAAATAACTGTAAACCTTCCATAAGGTTTGTTTACTTTACACTGGTGTGACATATTATACAATTGCTTTTACTGGACATATATTTATTCTGATTAATTTTATGGTCTACATTTAAAGATAACATCAATGGTATTGATTTATAATAGGAAAATTATTTGGTTATATAGTCCTATAAATATACAATAGTACAAAGTCCAAGGAAATCTACCCGGGGGTGTGGGGAACAAAATAAAACAAGACTCATAATTTCCATTAAAATATCATCCTAAGTGAGTCAACCCAATCACAAAGGAATTCACATGAATTGCAATCACTGATTAGTGGATATTAATGAGCCCAGAAGCTCTGAATACTCAAGACACAATTAGCTAAGCAAAAGATTACCAAGAAAAGGGATGGAGAGGACCCTGGTCCGGAAAAGACTAAATCCGGTTTTGTAGGAGAGTACCAGAACAGAGAAATGGTGGGGAAGCAGGTGATTAGGGAATGGGGGGGGGAAAGAGGATTTATGGGACATATGGTGAGGGGGGGAACTGGAAAGGGGAAAGCCTTTGGAATGTAAACAAAGAATATAGAAAATAATAAATATATATATGAAAGATTACAGTTAAAGGAGACAGGAAGTCTCTTTTTCTTACAAATGTAAGAGATTTTTATATTCATGGATATACATAAATTTTTAGAGATCTATCTTCTAATCTCTGTGACATGAGGTATGTGAGTTTGGGAAGTTCCAGCCATAAAATGATTTAACTAGAATATTATATTTGGCATATGGTATCTTGAAAATATTTTGAGTAGCAATGAATATTAGCACAGAGAGAGTACATATCCGAGATAGAATAAAATTATGTGGTAAGTTGCATCTAATCTAGATGGCTAGGAGGTTATGCCAGCCATGAAAGATAATTCTTAAATATTTCAGCTGAGCAGAATTCCATTAAACATCATCCCAATATAACATCTCAATATAGGGAAAACCAATTTCAAAGTCATCAAATTGTGACCTCATTTTGATAGTCATACCTAAAGTAGCTGCAGATATAATTTCGTCACCAACAAGTTGTGCAGTAGTGGACCCACTTTTTTCTTTAAGTACCATCCTCTCCATCTCTCAAATATCAGAATTAGTATAGATGAGCTCTAAAGTCCCTTGGAACATGATTATTATCATTGTTTCCTAAATACCCAGAAAGAATATTAAAGGAATTCCACTCTTGCCTCTCACCATGTCTCTGTTAGGTATGATTTTGTTGTATTTTCAATAAAACTAAAAGAATTCTAGGTTCAGACAAGGTATATACATCAATTCACCCAGAAACATAAATGCAGCCCTCTCCTACTCAGGTAAGTGCTTCTTGAGGCTTGAGAACGTTCAAATGTAAATACATATGTGTGTCTAGTGTTCACAGCACATGTAGTACCTGTCAGTGGTTTATGTGTGGACATATAACAAAGATTTTTATGATTTAGATTAATCAAAATTCAAAATAGAGAACTTCGAATTATCAAACATTTTCAGTTATAAAATTAAATTGCAAGTTCATGAAATAGCATGCAATTGTAGTTCTCAACACTGTGTATAGCAAAGCAGTATTATTACCTTGTTTGCTGTGATTTTCTGAGTACTGCAAGATATTTAGGACCATCTGTGTTTAGATATTGATAACACAATTTCCCCTCAAATGCTTGCCAGATTCTTCGTGAGGTATCGATAGGTAGATGTCTTCTAGGGGACAAAAAAGCACTGTCTAAAGCTTTACTTCTTAACATTTTTTGGGAGGAAACAGAGTACTTCTGTCTAACTTAAAACTTTAAGTTAAATTTGTATGGATTTATGGGGAAATGCACCTAAGACTTCTACTGAGAGAACTTTAACAGTTCTCATCACAAAATCTCAGCATTCATGGGCATGCACCTTTATGCTGTCTGGGCAAAGAGGAATAAATCAAATTAGGGTTTTTATTTCATAATTGTTACATATCCAAAACCTTTCATTTTGCCAGAAAAAGCAAATGCCAGCCTTATCATTACTGGATTTAAACTGGTAAGTTCAAATGGCTTTGCTTCTAGTGAAATTCTTTATCTACCAAGTAGTTTTGGGCGTGTTGTTGTTGCTGTTGTTGTTTGTTGTTTGTTTGTTTGCTTTTGTTTTTTTCCCTTGTGGGGTCCCTGACTTAGCCATTATTACACGTTTGTATAAGTGAGGCCCATTTCCTGCAGCTAATATTTTAAGAGTAAGCATGATCAAAGCCTTTATGTCTCTGTACCCTGAGATATTCTACTGATGTCAACCAGAGAAGATTATCCTAGTCTACAGAGAGGACAGAACTCTCTCATATTACCTGGTAACTTTAAACAGGTTCAACTCTTAAGTGTTCAATGAACAAAGCCATTGGAAAGGATTTGGGATTTTGATCCTCTCCAAACGTCAGGAGTATGTTTTCTGTTACTGAGTTTTAGTCCTGCACTAGTTAGAAGAATCTTTAATACATAGAAAACAGGTCTAATTCCAAAATGAAAACATCTCATCATAAAATATACAACCAGTGTTGAAAACCATAGTAAATTATAGTTATAGGAAAGAAACAACATAAAAATAAATGTATTTTCTTTAATAACAGTAACCATTTCTCCATCACCACTTACTAATCTACTTTAAAGCTTTCCAAAAATTCGAATTCACTATCAAATGAATACAAATTTCCAAAACCCTTTGTCATCCTCATTCTTACAAAAATCTAATCAAAACATAAAAAGTATAAATTGACATAAATCTGAATTACACGTATCAAATGTGAATGTAAATGTTATTCTGTAATTTAAACATTTATTCTTCTGATTGGTAACATGATCTGTTAAAAACAAAATCACCAATGTACTTTAGGTATGAGTTACACTTGAATTTTGTAGCCTGTATTACATTTATGATTTGTATATACTTTAAAAATATCTTTAAAATTATCTAAAGTTAATATACTTCAAATGTTTTCACCTGGTACTACATAAAAATAAATTTTAAAATCCTGTAAGATAGCTCAGTAGGTAAAGAACACTGTATTCAATCTTGATCTGCATTTTTTAAATTTCAAGAACCAACATGATAGAAGATGAGATCTGACTCAACGATTTCTCCTCTGTTCTTTATGAACCCACAGGTGCATAAGATAAATAATGATACTGATTAAAAGTAAAAAGTAAATGCCAGGAAAACCTTGTCTGTTTGAAAGATGACTTCTATAGCCCCCAGATTAAAGATATACAAATCAAAGTTAATCTGATAGCCTGAATAACAATTTCTCAAGAGAGATTATAGTGAATCCAGCATTAAATGTTGAAAGTATCCAACATATGGCTAGCAAATTGCTTTTATCTGTAATTTTTAGTAAATTAGAAAGGGATTATTAGTACATCAGTGAAATCTGAATGCATATATTTTTGTGCCTACATATGACTTGTAGGTCTCTCCTATAAGCAGTTTGTTTAAGTTCTGAATGTTTCAATTTCTATGTCTATCTTTACCCCGTCTTCCTACAAACATAGATAAATCATTTATATTAAATTATACTGCATACAAAGAGCCTTTGAACAGGTAGGAATAGTAAGTGTTCAACAGCTTTAGTTTTTATTATTCTGTAGATCCTACTTAGCTATAAATGATAAAATATTGACTTGTCTTTAAACAAACAAAATTAAACAGAAAATGATGTGAGGAATGACCATGTATATTGTTAGTAACATTATGAAAAAATAACTGTTTTTATTTGTTTAATACATATTAATACTTTATTTACCAAAAGATAAATTATACTAAAATCAAAAATCAACTATTCAAATTGGTTTTGATTTTATTCTTCTATGAAATATGAGCATAAATATTTTATAGAAATCTACTTGTCAAAGAGGTATAAACAAATATGCCAACATCAAATATGTACATCACTTCTCTCATTGATGCAACCAAAAACTAACAGGAAACATCTCAATGAAACTTTGACAATTTTCTCATTTTATTCAGTCTATGCTATAAGGTATGATAGTTCATAGAGTAAGTCTTCCTGAATCAGTTAAACCTCTCTAGAAACATTCTTCTAGACACATCTTCAAATTGATTCTACATCCTGGATATTAACAATGAAAACTATAACAGTTCCACCCCTTGTCGAGTGAACAAACAACACTTTTTTTTATTTTTATTTTTTTATTTATTTTATTTTATTTTCTATATTCTTTGTTTACATTCCAAAGGCTTTCCCCTTTCCCAGTTTCCCCCAACCATATGTCCCGTAAGTCCTCTCCCCCCAACTATTCCCCAATCACCCCCACACACACCATTTCTCTGTTCTGGATCTACAAAACTGGATCCAATCTTTTCAGGCCCAGGGTCCTCTCCTTTCTTCTTCTTGGGAATCATTTGACTTGCTAATTGTGCCTTGAGAATTTAGGGCTTCTGGGCTCATTAATATCCACTTATCAGTGATTGCATTTCTTGTGTATTCTTTTGTGATTGGGTTAACTCGCTTAGGATGATATTTTCCAGATCTAACCATTTGCCTACAAATTGCATGAATTCATTATTTTTAATTGCTGAGTAGAATTCCATTGTATAAATATACCACATTTTCTGTATCCATTCCTCCTTTGAGAGATATCTGGGCTCCTTCCAACTTCTGGCTATTATAAACAAGGCTGCTATGAACATTGTGGAGCATGTGTCTTTATTGTATGCAGGGGAATCCTCTGGGTATGTGCCCAGGAGCAGTATGCCAGGGTTCTCTGGAAGTGTCATGCCCAATTTTCTGAGGAACAGCCAAACTGATTTCCAGAGCGGTTTTACCATTTTGCAATCCCACCAACAGATATATTCTATATTTATATTTCATTTCCTTTTTTCTGGTTCCCTGCCCCCCAAAGGTCCCACATGCCCTTTTCCCTCCCTGTGTTCCCCCATCCACCATTTCCCACTTTCCTGTTCTGGTATTCCCTTACAATGATGCTTTGAGCCTTTCCAGAACCAGGGTCCACTCCTTCCTTCTTGTTGGACATCATTTGGTATGTGGATTGTGTCTTTGGTGTTCCAAGATTCTAGGCTAATATCCACTTATCAGTGAGTGCATACCATGGGTATTCTTTTGAGACTGGGTTACCTCACTTAGTATGATCACAAACAACACTTTTAATCGTTAGTGTAACACACCTATTCCTCAAAGGCACTTGGTCACCACCACACATTTATCTCTTGGAATCGAGCTATTTTTCTAAAGCAGGGTTTAAGAAACTAGTACTGAAGGTCAATGAAAGTGGGGAAACTATAGTTCAAAAACCTACAAATTTGTTGGTTATGTAGGAAGTTAGCAGAGCATCTCAAATTTATTTGGCACAACATCTTACCTTATCAAGTCAAGATATATAGTGTGTAAAATCAAATTCCAAAAAAATGTGTCAAGCAATGGTCAAATGTAAGTTAAAATATAAATGAAAACAGAAATAAACTTATTTTGACCTGCTAACAAGATGGCTTGTAATATTAAGATGAAGTCAGTCTGGTTGATTAAAAGCACAACTTTTCCATATACCTTCAACAAACCATATATAAAGTTTGACAAAATATAGCTTCATGTATATAATAACAATATCTTCATAAACAATATCAATTTTCTGTATTAGTTATTTCCCTTATTACTGTGCGCTAAGTACTTGACTAAAGGCAGTTAAAAGAATCTGAGTTGTTGTGGTTTGTATATTACATCATGTTAGAAAAAACATAGGGTTAGTCAGGCTTTTCTTATTTTTCCTTTTTCATTTATTTTGAATTCTCTGCTCCTGGGATGGAAACAGCATGTTGGTAGAATGTCTTCTCAGTAATTCCAGACCTAGTGAAGAGAATAATGAAAATTAAGCTTCAAAAAAAGGGGAATGCGGGGGTGGGGGTGGGGTGGGGTGGAGGACTTATGGGACACATGATGGGGGGGGGAGCTGGGAAAGGGGAAAGCCTTTGGAATGTAAACAAAGAATATAGAAAATAAAATTTTAAAAAGTCGTTTTGGACTTGAGAATATAAGTGCAGAGTTTACTTGAAAGACTGATGTCTAGCATCCAGACAATTTAGACTTTGGTCATGAGCATTATAGAAAAAATGGATTTTGGTATTTTATGCTTGTAATCTCAGCCCTTGAGAAGTAGAGGCAGAATCACCAAGAGTTCAAGATCACTTGTACCTACACAATGAGCTCAAAAGTATCCTGGGATAAATGAAGTCCAAAGCAGGATTCAACATGCCACTTTCACATAAAAGAATCTGAATGGATGATTTAAGAGAAGACTTCCCGATATTGCAACCAGGACATAGCTGGAAAGGCCCAGGTAAACACCCCTTCCAGGGCTGCCCTCACGGGGGATCTGCTAGGGTCTCGGACCCAAGCAGGCTGAGTTCCGCCTAGGCTCTGCGGGGCATCCCCCGTGCCCTCTGGCGAGCACCGAGGCTGCTTTCTGCAACCAGCTCGCCGGCCCCTTGACCAGCAGAAGCGGAGGGCCTCCATATTGCAACCAGGACATAGCTGGAAAGGCCCAGGACACAGCTGGTAAGGCCCAGGCTCTGTGGGACATCCCCGCGCCCTCTGGCGAGCACCTAGGCTGCATTCTGCAACCAGCTCACTGGCCCCTAGACCAGCGGTAGCTGCGGGCCTCCATATTTCAACCAGGACATAGCTGGAAAGGCCCAGGTAAACACCCCTTCCAGGGCTACCCGCACAGGGGGATCTGCTAGGGTCTCGGAACCAAGCAGGCCGAGTTCCTTGCAACCAGGACACAGCTGGAGAAGCCCAGGTAGACAGACTCCAACAGGGGCTACAATCGCATGGGTGGCAGCCAGCTTATGATCCCTTAAAGCAGCAGTCACACATATTTACCAGTAGAGAAACAACAGGTGAGCCCAGCCTCACAGGAGATTCAAACACCAGCCACTAACAACAAGGCCAACTAAAACCAGAAATAACCAGATGGCAAAAGGAAAACGAAGGAACGTTACTAACAAAAATCAAGGCAACATGACAGCATCTGAACCCAGTTCTCCAACAACAGGAATCCCTGGATACCCTAAAACACCAGAAAAACAAGACTTGGATATAAAATCACTGGTCAGGATGCTGGTAGCTGAACACATAGAAAAATCTCGTAAAGAAATAGAGGAGAAAATGGATCAAAAGTTAGAAGCCTTTACGAGGCAAATACAAAAATCACTTCAAGAAATTCAGGAGAAGATGGATCAAAGAGAAGAAGACAATAAGGAAGAAAGACAAAAGTCACTTAAAGAACTACAGAAGAACGTGGGCCAACAAGTAGAAGCTATGAAAGAGGAAGCACAAAAATCTATTAAAGAAATACATGAAAACACAATCAAGCAAACGAAAGATCTGAGCACATCCATCCAGATACTAAAAACAGATGTAGAAACAACTAAGAAATCACAGAGGGAGACAACATTGGAGATAGAAAACCTGGGGAAGAAATCAGGGGCCCTAGACGCAAGTATCAACAATAGAGTACAAGAGATAGAAGACAGAATCTCAGAAGCCGAAGATACCATAGGAACCATTGATTCAACAGTCAAAGAAAATAATAAATGCAAAAAGGTGGTAACCCAAAACATCCAGGAAATCCAAGACACTATGAGAAGACCAAACCTAAGGATTATAGGTATAGACGAGAGTGAAGATTTACAAGTTAAAGGGCCAGCTAATATCTTCTATAAAATTATGGAAGAAAACTTCCCCAACCTAAGGAGAGAGATGCCCATGAATATACAAGAAGCCTATAGAACCCCAAACAGACTGGACCAGAACAGAAATACATCCCGTCACATAATAATAAAAACTCCAAATGTAATAAACAAAGAAAGAATACTAAAGGCAGCAAGAGAAAAAGGCCAAGTAACATATAAAGGAAAACCTATCAGAATAACACCAGACTTCTCACCTGAGACCATGAAAGCTAGAAGATCCTGGGCAGATATCATGCAAACTCTAAGAGAACACAAACTTCAGCCAAAACTACTTTACCCAGCAAAACTCTCAATTGCCATTGATGGAGACATCAAGGTATTCCATGACAAAACCAAATTTGCAAGATATCTCTCCACAAATCCAGCCCTACAAAGGATAATAGGGGGAAAACACCAAGACAAGGACGGAAACTACACCCGGGAAGAAGCAAGATAGAAACCTCCTCTCATCAAACCCAAAAGAAGATAACCTCTCGAATATAAAAAATAAATAAGATAAATAAATATAATTTCAAAAATGTCTGGAGGTAATAATTACTATTCCTTAATATCTCTTAACGTCAATGGACTCAATTCCCCAATAAAAAGACATAGACTAACAGACTGGATACTGAAACAGGACCCTACATTTTGCTGCATACAGGAAACACATCTCAGTGATAAAGACAAACACTGCCTTAGAGTAAAAGGCTGGAGGACAATTTTACAAGCAAATGGTCTCAGGAAACAGGCTGGAGTAGCCATTCTAATATCAGATAAAATTGACTTTCAACCTAAAATCATCAAAAGAGACCCAGAAGGTCACTTCTTGCTGGCCAAAGGGAAAATCCACCAGGAAGAGCTCTCAATACTGAACATCTATGCTCCAAATGCAAGGGCACCCTCATTTGTAAAAGAAACCTTACTAAAGCTTAAAGCACACATTACACCTAACACAATAATTGTGGGTGACTTCAACACCCCACTCTCCTCAATGGACCGATCAGGAAAGCAGAAACTAAACAGGGACACAGTGAAACTAATTGAAACTCTGGACCAATTGGATTTAACAGATATATATAGAACATTTCATCCTAAAGCTAAAGAATATACCTTTTTCTCAGCACCGCATGGTACCTTCTCCAAAATAGACCATATAATCGGTCACAAGACAGATGTCAACAAATACAAGAAGATCGAGCTAATCCCATGCCTCCTATCAGATCACCATGGAGTAAGAGTGGTCTTCAATAGCAACAAAAACAACAGAAAGCCCACATACACATGGAAACTGAACAATACTCTACTCAATGACACCTTGGTCAAGGAAGAAATAAAAAAAGAAATCAAAGACTTTTTAGAATTCAATGAAAATGAAGGTACAACCTACCCAAATCTATGGGACACAATGAAAGCAGTGCTAAGAGGAAAACTCAAAACTCTAAGTGCATCCAAAAAGAAACTGGAGAGAGCATACACTAGCAGCTTAACAGCACACCTTAAAGTGCTAGAAGAAAAACAAGTTAACTCACCCAGGAGGAGTAGAAAACAAGAAATCATCAAACTCAGGGCTGAAATCAATCAAATAGAAACAAAGAGAACCATACAAAGAATCAACAAGATCAGGAGCTGGTTCTTTGAGAAAATCAACAAGATAGATAAACCCTTAGCCAGACTAACCAAAGGACACAGAGACAGTATACAAATTAAAAAAATTAGAAATGAAAAGGGAGACATAACAACAGAAACTGAGGAAATTCAAAAGATCATCAGATCCTACTACAAAGGTCTATACTCAAAACAACTGGAGAATCTGGAGGAAATGGACGATTTCCTAGACAGATATCAAATACCAAAATTAAATCAGCATCAAGTAGACCAGCTAAATAGTCCCATAACCCCTAAAGAAATAGAACGGGTCATAGAAAGCCTCCCAACCAAAAAAGTACGGGACCAGATGGTTTTAGTGCAGAATTCTACCAGACCTTCAAGTAAGACTTAACACCAATACTCTTCAAACTATTCCACAAAATAGAGACAGAAGGGACACTGCCCAACTCATTCTTCGAAGCCACAATTACGCTAATACCTAAACCACAAAAAGATCTAACAAAGAAAGAGAACTTCAGGCCAATTTCTCTTATGAATATAGATGCAAAAATACTAAATAAAATTCTTGCTAACCGAATCCAAGAGCACATAAAAACAATCATCCACCATGATCAAGTAGGCTTCATCCCAGGGATGCATGGATGGTTCAATATACGGAAATCCATCAATGTAATCCACTACATAAACAAACTGAAAGAAAAAAACCACATGGTCATCTCATTAGATGCTGAAAAAGCATTCGACAAAATTTAGCATCCTTTCATGCTAAAAGTCTTGGAAAGAGCAGGAATTCAAGGCCCATACCTAAACATAGTAAAAGCAATCTACAGCAAACCAGTAGCCAACATCAAAATAAATGGAGAGAAACTTGAAGCATTCCCACTAAAATCAGGGACAAGACAAGGCTGTCCTCTCTCTCCATATCTTTTCAATATAGTACTTGAAGTTCTAGCAAGAGCAATTAGACAACATAAGGAAGTCAAAGGGATACAAATTGGAAAAGAAGAAGTGAAACTATCATTATTTGCAGACGATATGATAGTTTACCTCAGCGACCCAAAAAACTCCACCAGAGAACTTCTACAGCTGATAAACAACTTCAGCAAAGTGGCAGGTTATAAAATTAACTCAAGCAAGTCAGTGGCCTTCTTGTACTCAAAGGACAAGCAGGCTGAGAAAGAAATTAGGGAAATAACACCCTTCACAATAGCCACAAACAACATAAAGTATCTTGGCGTAACTCTAACCAAACAAGCGAAAGATCTGTACAACAAGAACTTCAAGTCCTTGAAGAAAGAAATCGAATAAGACCTCAGAAGATGGAAAAATATTTCTTGCTCCTGGATTGGCAGGATCAATATAGTAAAAATGGCCATCTTACCAAAAGCAATATACAGATTCAATGCAATCCCCATCAAAATCCCAACTCAATTCTTCATAGATCTAGAAAGAGCAATTCTCAAATTCATCTGGAGCAACAAAAAACCCAGGATAGCTAAAACTATTCTCAACAATAAAAGGACTTCTGGGGGAATCAATATCCCTGACCTCAAGCAGTACTACAGAGCAATTGTGTTAAAAACTGCATGGTATTGGTATAGCAACAGGCAAGCAGATCAATGGAAGACCCAGAAATTAACCCACAGACTTATGGTCACTTGATCTTTGATAAAGGAGCCACAACCATCCGGTGGAATAAAGATAGCCTTTTCAACAAATGGTGCTGGTTCAACTGGAGGTCAACATGCAGAAGAATGCGAATTGACCCACTCTTATCTCTTTGCACTAAGATCAACTCCAAGTGGATCAAGGACCTCCACATAAAACCAGACACACGGAAACTATTAGAAAAGAAACTTGGGAAGACCCTGGAGGACTTGGGCACAGGGGAAAAGTTCCTGAACAGAACACCAATAGCATACGCACTAAGATCAAGGATCGACAAATGGGACCTCATAAAATTACAAAGTTTCTGCAAAGCAAAGGACACTGTCAGAAGGACAAAACGGCAACCAACAAAGTGGGAAAAGATCTTCACCAACCCCACATCCGACAGAGGGCTAATATCCAATATATACAAAGAACTCAAGAAGTTAGACCCCAAACAACCAAATAACCCTATCAAAAAATGGGGCACAGAGCTAAACAAAGAATTTTCACCAGAAGAAATTCGGATGGCCGAGAAACACCTTAAAAGATGTTCAACATCATTAGTCATCAGGGAAATGCAAATCAAAACAACCCTGAGATTCCACCTCACACCAGTCAGAATGGCTAAGATTAAAAACTCAAGAGACAACAAGTGCTGGCGAGGATGTGGAGAAAGAGGAACACTCCTCCATTGTTGGTGGGATTGCAAAATGGTAAAACGGCTCTGGAAATCAGTTTGGAGGTTCCTCAGAAAATTGGGCATGTCACTCCCAGAGGACCCTGGCATACCACTCCTGGGCATATACCCAGAGGATTCCCCTGCATGCAATAAAGACACATGCTCCACTATGTTTATAGCAGCCTTGTTTATAATAGCCAGAAATTGGAAGGAGCCCAAATATCCCTCAAAGGAGGAATGGATACAGAAAATGTGGTATATTTATACAATGGAATACTACTCAGCAATTAAAAATAATGAATTCATGCAATCTGTAGGTAAATGGTTAGACCTGGAAAATATCATCCTGAGTGAGCTAACCCAATCACAAAAGAATGCACATGAAATGCAATCACTGATAAGTGGATATTAATGAGCCCAGAAGCACTAAATACTCAAGACACGAATAGCAAGTCAAATGATTCCCAAGAAGAAGAAAGGAGAGGACCCTGGGCATGTAAAGATTGCTTCCAGTTTAGTAAAGAAACTGAGGGGGAGGGGGAATGATTGGGGAATAGTTGGGGGGGAGAAGAACTATGGGAACTATGGTGGGTGGGAACTGGGAAAGGGGAAAGCCCTTGGAATGTAAACATAGAATATAGAAAATAAAAATTTAAAAAAAAAATAAAAATAAAAATTTAAAAAAAAACATTAAAAAAAAATTAAAAAAAAAAAAAAAGAGAAGACTTCCCTCCCTATTTGCCTACATGCAGGGCAAGCTAACAAATGCATCACTCATCTTATCTTCTGAGAAGTTCAAAGTTGAGGAGAAAAGAAAACTTTAGGCTATTTTAGCCCAGAGGAAACACCATGGCCATCCAAGGAACAAACTTTAATGACTAGCTTTTATATACTATTTGTATGTTTCCCAAACATTGATGTCTCTTTTCTGAAGGCTTAAGGTGCCTTTCTTTTGTCTTCACATATTTCTACAATTACTCTTTCATTTTTTGTTTGTTTGGTTTGGTTTGTTTTTTGTAGTTTTAAACCACATTGAATCTATTCTTTAGATTAAACACCTAAGCCATGTTTTTAAGAATTATTCATATGGGTATGTCTGACCCTCCCTTCTCCTTGGGAGGTTTTGGCCATGGGCCTGAGAGGACAAAGGAAGCTGAGGCAGGGGTGCTGGTGGATAGGAGTTGGGAGGAGGGGGTGGGGAAGAGTTCAGTCAGCATGAGTAATTACAGCTGGATTAACTTCAGTGAGACAGATCAACTTTAATTGGGGTGAACAAGGGCTTTTTAGATCTTGGTGAATGGTTAGGGATATTCGGAGTGAATGTACATTATTGGCTAGAGTGCAAATGCTTCATATACATGAAGAGGCATTCCAAGAACCTGCCAGGTAGATTCTTATCTGAAGAGAGGAAGTTGAAAGTCTGTAATCTGGCTACAGACTAAGTGACTATCCTATATAGACAAAAGATTCATCATCATCATCATCATCTTACTCATTTTGTTCTGTTAATTTGTCTTTCAAAATTGAGATTATAGAGTTCAGAGCCAAAGAAAGAAGAGTTCTTTCTTTTCTCATTATATTCATACTGTTTGTATCTTCACCTCTGTCTCTATCTCAACTTTTCAGCTCTATTACACAATTGGCACATCTTATTCTGCTTAGCTGAAATTTGATATGTATTTCACTTTTTAGTCATCATATGGGCTTTGCTACTTACTTATCACTGTAATAATACTCTAGCATACAAAGCAAGAAATACACAGAACCTTGCAAAAGAACTGATTCTAAGGCAATTGCTGTAAAACCTTATGTATTACTGCTGGAGTAACACAATCATAATTTCTTGGAAAACTCTTATTTGTAGGTAGACTTTTTCTTTCTGTGATTGGTATTGTTTTAAACATCTACTTAAAAAATAATATGGGGAAACATGTTTCCTAAGGTTTTTTTCTTCCATAATCAAGTATTTAAAAATTGTAGGTCACCACATTTTCTCACTGTATGGAATCAAAGTTAAATTAATTTGTGGGCTTATCATTTTCAAATATATTTAACTTGTTATCATAAGTATTTTTCCAGGTCTCTAAAATATCACTATTCCAAATAAAGACAGAGGGAGGATGAAATCTTAAATTACCTGTGTTCCACAGATATACTTGAGATGATGTTAACCAAATATTATACAAAGAATGCATTCAGGGTGTTAGGAAGACTGAATATTGAAAATTAAGTTGAAGATTGAGCCACATTTTATATAAATATAACACCTATGCAAGAGAGATGAAAATTTGTACCTTGTATTAGAGCAGTTTAAAATTATTATTAAAGAACAATGTTTTGTCTAGACCAATTTTAATGTAAGAATTTCTATTTCACACATTAATTTTAAATTAAGGTTTTTTCAATATTAATGGTGAGTGAATATAGATTATTTTAAATTAATTTTCATGTTCTGTGCATATTAATCATCTTAAGCCAAAGAAATCAACAACAATAATTGTAGTTATTCTCTCATTCAAAGTATATTCCTACATTAATGATCAGAAGAATAGCTACATTGATTTCTGAGTTAAATACTTCTTATTTTCTGAATAATACTTACTAAGATCTGAAAACTTAGCACTATCTATATAATTCATGTAAATCAATTTATGTTACCAATACATAATGATAATACATAGTATTAAACCATTTTGACCATGATGGTTTATAATTTCTAATTCACAATTTGGCTTATAAATAATTGCTTTTCACAACAACATGCTTCAAAAACAAAAAAAAAGTTGTTTTGTGATGGCTAACATTACGTTTAAGTTTAAAATAATGTGCTTAAGAGATCTATAAAACAAAATGCCTCTGACCTGTAAGCCACACTTGCAAGCATCTCTTCATCCTTGTTCCTTATTCTTTTTTTCCTCACTCTCTCCTGCTTTTCCCTCTTATTCCCTTGTTTGGGGCTCTGGAGCAAAGAAATCTGTGCTTAATATTATGCCTATTCCTTATGTTCATTCAACTTTCAGTGTAAGTTACCTTGTTCTGAATTCAGTGCAACAGATAAGAACAGATAACTTCTTGGAGTTTTGGGGTTGTTGTTCATGTAAGATAACAAGCTACATGTTTTTGTTTCTGGAAGCAAGGGTGATTGCTCCACCTGTACAGGATGTGTGTTTGATCACACATAGGCAGGAAGTACACAATAAAGAGCAAGAAGTACATCACAATATTTGGACAAAGACTGGAAGTCCATACCCTTGTGATTTTTCCCCTTATAAACCCATGACCAATATAATTCACAGCCATAATATGAGCACAGTTCTTGGGCACTTCCTATTTTTTAACATTTATTTTTGGTCAGTGTTAGGATTCTGTCTAAGCTCCACCCCACAGTTACCTGGCAACAGCCAGGTATGCCCCTCCCCACAATCACCTGACAACAGCCAGGTAGGTCTGGCCCAGTATAAAAGGGGATGCTTGCCCCCCCCTCTTATTCTTTCACTCTCAGCTTCTCTCTTGCCCCTTCTTGGGCTCTCCTCTCCTCCCTCCTCTCTCCACCTCCCTCCTCTCTCCACTTGTGGCTGGCCTCTGCTTCTCTACTCTCTCCTTGTCTCTGCTTTTCTCTTTCTCTTCTACCCTCTTAACCCCCCTGCCCATACCCTGAGATTGTTCATTCAGGGTATGGGGAATCTTTGTTTTACAGGGACAAAGAATAAGGATGCATCTTGTCCATGCTCTGACACTGGTTGGGGCAATAATTGGGAATAAATGGACTTGTTTTGTTTTCTGGTGAGTGTTTAATAAATAACATTTACACTACAACAACTGGCTCTACTGGGAGTCTTAGAAACAAAGGAACTGAATCGAAAAGTTGTGGGTTGTATTTGTTCCTTAGTTTTCAATTAGAGTTTGGGCAGAGAAAGTATATAAAGGTATAGCCAAGGACATTGAAGTTATCAGCAGCAACAAAAAGAAGCCAATAGCTTTTCATAAGGACAAAAGAAAGAGTGCCTGGAGGCTATCTCAGGAATCTACAAAGCCACAGCCAGAATGCTGGGAGTTCTAGAAATGCAAAATTCTTTCAAAGACTGCAGGGAAGAATTCTTTCAGAAGAAAAAGCCCCAGGGTTCCCTGTTCACCCATTAATATCCACAGAATCATTTTACTGGAATTCACTTTTCTGTATTTAGCTGTTATCTTAGTCTTTTTGGTGCTGTGGTAAAATACCCTGACAAATGCAACTTTTCATGGAAAGGAGTTTATTTTGGCTCACAGTTCTAGGGTAAGACCACTCTGGTGAGGAAATGGAGAGTCAGGGGATTGAAGCAACTGGTAGCTGGTCTTCTTTTATCCACATTCAGGAAGCAGAGAGAGGTAAGGTAAGCACACTAACTCAGGTTTCTGCTTTTTATGCCATCTAGGACCTAAACTTAAGTAAGGAATGGGCCATCCACTTTTACAGCATCTTTTCCCATCTCAATGAACACAGTCAGGACACCAGATCCTTACCAGTATTGTAATAGGCTTGCTAGAATCTTCAAGGAGATACTATATCCTGTCAAGTAGTCAGTCCATCAACACAGCTGACAGAACACTGAGAAGCTGCTTTAAACCCCAAACTCCATTTCTACCAGGTTTTAGAATCATCCATATAAGTCGAAAGTGAGCACCCAAATGGCAGTACCAGTGACAATGACCTAAACAGAAGACTCAGCCCACAAGCCTAAATTCAGCATTCCTCAGGATTCTAACAAGGTGGGTTTCTGTAGAAAAACAGATTTCCTAAATTATGTTTACCAGAATATTCTTTAATCCTTCTCCAAACCTCAACTACCTTGCACAAGAGCATCTTGATCTTGGTCAATCAAACAGACTGTATCTGATCAATGACCTCTGCCAAGCTGAGTGTCATTATAAAATACTCTTGCTTTTCTACCATTTTAACTTCCATTTCCACTTTTCCCTGTAAAGCCCAAGCAACTCCATTTTTGAAGAAACTCCATTTTGTGTGAGACCAGGGGCTAAACTCCAATTTTAGGAAGAAAATCACAGAGTCCTTCTGAGTAAATATCCAATGGCAACTCATCCTCCTTAGCAACAGGCAGTCAGGCTATAATAGCAGGGTCAAGGTACATATAGATAACTTAAGACATCCTGAAGTGAATAGATAACTTAACCATTATGTTTGTCAGGTGGTTCTCCCCTCATGTTCAGTTCCTGCAGAGTACAGAAGAAATGCGTTTTTAAAACAGTAACTTGCTGATCCTTATGGACATACCCAAAGCTTGCTGTAACTATAATAAATACCCTGCACTCCTTGACTCGGGACTCTCATTCTGACCCACTGCGATGAGGACAATGAGAATCCTTGTTCTAGAACTCATAACAAAGACCCTTGTACTTACATCAGAATTGGCTTCATGGTGGTCTTTGGGGTACCTGCAATGTGGGCATAAGACCTACTACCCCTCTGTAAGAAAGCTTTGAAAATTGGATCCCCAATAAACTGTTCTTAGTACTCACATAGTGACTTAGTTTGGTGGTTTTACTGTGCCTTTGCTTACACATATGGTCCTGGTTTTGAAGCCATGCAGAATGTAAAATTTACCATGAAAGGAACGTGTGCTAGGCCGGGCATTGTCCTGAGAGGCTGAAATCCCCACAAGCAACTCCATGACATGGAACTGTATGGGGCTATAGGAAGCTCAAGCTTTAGGATAGACATTGAAATGGTAGCCAGCAGTTAGCAATGCTTCTAGAAGGAAGTCACAGGCCACATGCAGATCCTGCCTAATATGATAAAAGATAAATCAGGGTCAATTCTGGGGGTTTTAGTGGGAGAGAGTAAGAGGCCCTTGTGCACACACATTAAGCAATAAGGGGAACCAGGAAAAATAAAACACCCATGCATGTCTCTTCAAAGGAAAATATTTACCTGTCTTTCATGTAGAATGCTGGAAAAGGATATATATAGTTTATGACTATATCTGTTGATATCTGCAGAACCAGGCTTCACTCAAATCCTCCAGAATATTGTATTTATTTATCCCAGACTTTTCCCTGCTAAATCTTGAGCGTTGCTTCTCAGACCATGAAACCCATCCTTATGAGAGACATCACTTGTACTGTAAAACAGTTCAAGTAATGTAAGACCAGGCCAATCCCAACTCATACAGGCATGATGTTTATCTTAGTTTATTCTGTCTAGAGCCTTATCTTGAGCATCACTTTTGAGTCTATAGACACCATCTTTTTGGAAGAAGTCATATATACTTTGTGAAGAATTTCAATGTAACCATATCTTAAGCTTTGATGTAAGTTTAGTAATGTGTAAGTTGTCAACCATTTTTTTATACAAATATGTGCTGTGCTTAGATATGGCTAAAATAAACAACTCAGTATCAGACTCCAGAACTTTGAATCCATCGTGGCTAACAAAAGTCAGGGTGAACCCAATTTCATTCTCGTCTTTCTGCAGATCATTCATGATGCATGCAGAGACCCCCTACACTTAGTCTCATTAAGGTAATGATTTAAGAATGAATTCAAATGGGACCACAATGACAATCTTGTTTGGATTTAAAAGACAAGCAGCAGGACAGACAAGCTGTAAAAGCTCAGAAGAACATAGAAAAGTAGAATGGAGGACACACAAAACAAACAGATAGTAACCTACCAGAGACAGAAGCTCTAGGAAAAGTATAAGGGAACCCAATGTACTTGATGGGGGGGGGAGGAGTACAAAGTGTTCTAAGCATAATTAAACATGCTTAGAAAAAAGGTAGAAAGAGTAAAAGTTACAGTATTGTTTTTCTGTTGTTGTTCTTTTGTTTGTTTTGCATATTTCAGAAAAGCCTGTAGGCTTGGGACCTTACAAGCTATGGTCCCTATAGCTTCTGCACTAGAGTTGGGAACATTCTGCAAAGAGAAAGTACAGTATCTCCTCAAAGAACTAATGATTCTACCTGTCAGTTTAACATGGCTTAAGATGAGTTCACCTTCCTGGGATGGTCCCTTGACCCAAGTGATCAAAGCAATCTTAGGTCTCCATGTCAGCCATAGATTGTGCTTAGTTCAGAGATCCTGACCAGCAGTTCCTTCTAATTTTACCTCAGGAAGCCCAACAGAGATGACACTCAGATACAATCTGTAGCCAAATGAAAGTCTTTATTTACCTGGCTCAGAGTACACCTAGGTATTTGCGGATCCAGGTTTAGCTCTGAATGTCCAGTAAAGCAGGGGTTTGAAGATAAAACTCAAGTGCTGGTATCTGATCTGGAAGCTGTAGAGGAACTTTGAAGAAACAAGCAGTCTAACAGAAGCTACTACAGGAGGGTGTTCCTCACAAACACGCAGTTTAGCAGAAGATAATATACTTAGTTAGGACATCTTAACCTAATTTTCCTAGAACCCTTACTGTTTGGTATTTTTCATGGGATTCTCCATCAAGGATATCAAATTCTAGTTAAACCTGTGTCTTGGTTAAAGTTTTATTGCTGTGAAGAGACTCCATCACCAAGGCAACTCTTATAGAGGAAAACATTTAATTGTGGCTGGCTTACAGTTTCAGAGGTTTAGGCCATGTGATCATGCTGAGAAGCATGGCAGTGCCCAGGCCGACATGGTGCTGGAGAGGGAGCTGAGAGGTCTATATATTGATCCACAGGCAGAAGGAGGGGTCTGGTTTGTACACTGGGCAAAGCTTGAGCATAGGAAACCTCAAACCCTGCCCCCAGAGTGGCACACTTTCTGCAACAAGACCACGTTTACTCCAACAAGGCCAAAACTCCTAATATTGCCAATCCCCTTGGGCAAAGCACTCAATGGAGACCATATCTACTGAAGTCACCACAACCTGAACTGGCCTCGGCAAGAATAAAAGGTAGAGAAGCCTCTGTGCTGCCTTCCCTTATCACAGTCTTAGCATTTATTGTCTCTCCTTCATTCCTCCTTCAGACAAATGATGACATTTACGGCTTATTTTCTCTGAGATTTCTCTTGTAAGCTCTAATAAAATTGTCCCTGCATTTCCAATTGAGTCCATTCTTAAACTAGTGAATTAATGAGGTCAAGAATCTCAAAGGGAACCCCAACACTATCTGTATCAAATAGAATGTTCACGGAGTCTGTCAGTAGGAGATTGCTGGGATCTGGGCAATGGGAGACGTTAGAAGCCTGGCGCCTCCCTCCATAGTATCAGACATCATAGACATCATAGAGTTTTAGGATTTTGTGCTAACCCTGCTTTCCATCTTCCTATTCTTCACATTAGAGGTGAGAACTTGCACTGCTTGTTCTACCCCTGCATCGTAGGAATATAAAACCTGCTGCAAGACTTTTTCATAGACTTTTATAGTCGAGCTTGACTGTGTCTTAGAGACTTTGAACTTGGAGTTTTGAACAATGATACGACAGTTAAAACTCTGAGAGATGAATGAATGGACTTGTATTAGAAAGTACACATAGGGGCCCAGAGATGTGGTACTGTGGTTTGGACATGAGTGTCTCCTCAACAAGTCTGAGAAATAATATTTAGCCTGTAGAATGGCACTGTGAAGAGGCAGGTGTAGAATATTTGAGAGGTAGAGTCTTATAAGCAGTGTTCAAGTTGTTGGGAGGAAAATATTTAATGAAAAACGAAAATATTAAATTATATGAAATATAAAAATGCTTCAAACATAATTCATATTGAATTAGTCTATAGCATAGCAGTATTATATTTGCAAATTGAAAATAAAAACCTGAATACAGGTGGAAAGGTGGCTCAGCAGTTAAGACCACTGACTACTTTTCCAAAGACATGACTTCAATTCCCAACACCCATAAGATAGCTCAGAACTGTCTGTAACTTCAGTTCCAAGGAATCCAATATTCTCACATAGACATACATGCAGACAAAACACAAATGCACATGAAAATAATAATTTTAAAAAATTAAAACTATCTGAATGTTAAAAAAAATCAGATACTAGTTTCCAATAAAATGGAAGATGGTCATCAGGTAAGAATTAAAAAACAAAACTAAACAAACAAACAAAAACAGCAACAACCTAAACACTAAACAAAGGAGCAGATTCAATAGTTGTAGTTTCTTGTTTTTGATCACATATTTATTATGCTTATAGCATAAAATTTGATAAATACATCCCTGTATGGTTGTTTGCAGGGCACATGGACAGTGCCACCAGAAAGCCTGGAGAATTGGTAAGATTGAGTGAGCCCAGACCCCAGGAATCTCAGAGATTTCAGAAAGGCAGAAGTGGAGCCACTCCCTACCTGTCTCTGTACTTGCTCTGGAATACAAAACCACAACATCCCACCAAGAGGACCATGGGATGTCAGTCACATAATATAGCACCTACAGTCTTTCCCTATGCAGATAAAGCATCACTAATATTTTAAATTCAGCCAATAGAAAAACATCTACCCCTCCAGGTCCCACCCCAAGGTTCATGTAGTCCCTGTCCATAGGGAATAAAGTGCACAATCTATTTCACCGAGGATCATCTAAAAGTGGCTCTCCTTGCGGAGATGTGACACTTGGGGAAGTGTTCTCTCTCCTGAAGCATTCCACTGGATCTCAGGCTCTTGCTGCCTGCAGAGCCTCAAATCAGAGCAGTGGCAGCTCACACCACTGGGATTGTCCCTGTCACTGTAGCTGACCTGGGACCTGGGATATGGTCCTCCCAAACCTCTTTGCCTCTCTTCTAAGAGCTATAATACTCTAGGCATTCCTGGGCTAGACAGGAACCCGATGGAATCTATTTGTCCTGCAACTCCATTACAACTCCTTGGTCTGGTGTACAGCAATGTCTTATGTCCCAGAGTGAAGCAGGAGGCCAGCGGACCACGGTTGTTCTATAATTGACAAAAGCAAATATTTTTTGACATCTATGACAGCTACTGTGGCAGAATATAGTTCAGGATGATAAATTAATAAGAAACTATCAGTCCTTTCTTTCTTCTAAGAAGCAGCCTACCCAACAACTAACTAGAGAACAAGATTTGAAAAGTCAAGATGGGGAATCCCTGTAACCTATAGATGCCAAAGATGGCATTCTACATAGAAGGAAAAAGCTCACGATTCCCTTGGCTGACATGGGCAATGCTAGTTTCAGAAAAGGTTCCCAGTTATCTCATAAGAGATGAAAAGAAACAATTAACATACAAAGGCTTAAGTTACTAAATAATATATTACTACCACTGCTATACTGCTAAAATATTTGTCAATTATACTGTTAATTGAAAACAGTTCGATTCTTTCTTCAAAAGCTATGAATAGAAACATACTAAGACCTGCCTACAGAAGATCACATCATCAGTAATGACTCACATAGAGTAAAAGTGAACCAAAAGAGAGAGAGAGAGAGTCCACGGAAACCAAACTAAGCATCTGTGGATAGATAAAATTAGATTCAAGGTAAAAAATAAAAAGTCTATGAAAAGAGACACATAAGGTTGCAATATTGTCATAAGATCCGCATTGAGAAGTTTTAGCTGTAATTACAAATGCTCTGTATCCACAACACTCTCTTATATAAAAGAAATATTATGTCAGTGCAATCCTATTGGGAATCAACAGCAGGAGGATTATTTAAACCTCATTAAAGTAAGAAAGCTAGTCACGGCTGTACTTGCCTCTGATACCAGCACTTTGGAAACAGACACTGAAGGATCTGGCAACTTGTAGGCAACCACACCTACCTGGAAGGTAAGGTTGCCAGTCACAGTGGATCAGACGTCACAAGCCTAGAGTAATGACAGGTCCTCTTTATCTTTCTCCTTTTTATCCAGGCTGAGAATGGTGTTGTCCACAGATAGTATGAGACTTCTCCCTCCATTTATTTAAGATAATCTCTCAGAGACATGTCTGGAGGCTTATTTACTTGTCAATTCTATCTTCTGGAAAATTAAGAATATTAATCACTGTGGTGGTTTGAATGAGAATGACCCCCATAGGTTCATGTATTTGAATGTTTGGTTTTAGTTGATGGATTACTCAGGAAAGTTTGGGAGTTGTGTCACTAGGCGGTGAGCTTTGAGGTTTCACAAGCCTTGGACACATGACAATCTTTCCTATGTGCGTCTGGATCAGATGTAAGCTCTCAATTACTGCTCCATGCCTGCCTGCCTAATATCATGCTTGATAGTCAAGGACTCACCCTCTGAAACTGCAAGCCAGCATCCAATAAAATGCTTTCTTTTACAAATTACTTTCCTGACAATGTCACTTCACAGCAATGGAAAAGAAACTAAGACACTCATCACAATTGTATACGTTTTTTTTTTGTTTGTTTTTTGTTTTTTTTTTTTTTTTAGTTAAAAGAAAGATTGTTAATAACATTAGAGAAACAAACTTGTGAAAAACAAAATTACCAAGTAATTAGCAGTGCAAACATATCTTACAGTTAAACATCACCTTTAAATCTTTCGTGTAATATCTCATTTCTCTAAATCACACATGCTTACTTAGTTCTAGCTTCGAGTCAGAAGCAAGAAGAATTATTTTCAAACTAGTATTCTCTGGGTGCCATCAAACGGTAACATTATCCATTTTATAATGACCTGAATTTGAGACTTGCATCTTCAAATCAGACATGGTTTTATTTCAGAATTAGACCAAACAGGTAAGACATACTCAGATAAATTTATACAAAATAAATCTTTAGTGTCTAAGAAGACCTGAAGAAACATCTATCTACCCTGATCAGTATCTGCAGAGGCAATTATATTCCTTTTAGTAAAAGGAAAATAAATTAACCTGCCTAGAGCCCCCACATACTCTCTAATTTGTAATCTCAAGAACATTAGAATGCTTCAATTCATTAATATGTGTATCTTGTATGTCCTGTGATAAATAATAATTTTCAAACAATGCAATGTAGAGAAATGCCCTAAAGAATGTGTTTATATCACAAAATAATACACTGGAAAACACCTGCGTCTACCCAGTCCCTCCAACATCAGATTTGTGTCCTGCTGCTACAGTGCTGTATCATAGCCCAGGAACCATTTTGAGACTTAAGCAAGCAGCGTCAATGAAAGTGCTAGTTCAAGATCACTTTGTAGTCCTTGAGGATCGCAGGATGTGGATGATTGCCCCTTAGAGGAATAACTGTTGACAAGGCTTGTGAAACGACTCATGAATGGTGAACTGAGAAAGCATCCAGCTGTTCATGCAGACCTGCAAATGTGCCACATCACAACCTCAGGAATGATTACAGCAATTTCCCCATGTCCTATCGCTTACCTCTGACCAAGGATGACAAGGGAAGCACAGACATCACTAAGTGCCACCCCGATGTTCATTTCACACCTTCTGAGTGCTTACCTAGTGGGAAAAGGAGAAAACACCATCCCATGTGATCAAACTCTAAACCATGACATCTTGAACACGTTGGTTTTCTTTGTTTCAAAATGTAGGACTAAAATCAATTCGGGTGATGTCGAAAAGGAAGGAAGAACTTATAGCAACGCCATACTGCACTTCTGTTTAACCTTATTCACAAGATTTATAGTGTAAACAATAAGAAATTAGGAAAATGGAAGAAAACTATTCTTAATCAACTGAATACTTCATGAATTCATGCACATATCAGCACATAAATGTGCAGCTTTAATTGTAAACAAAACACATGTATGCAGTAAATGATCTACTGTAAACTATCTACTACATAAAAAGTGAGTTCATTCTTGTGATATTTGTAGTTTCCTTGGTAGCAAGAGCTTTTACATTTATATAAAGGAAACTTATGACATAATGGAGAGAGATAGTAGGCTAATATACTCAAAAGGAGTAGAATCACATACTGTATTAAAGGATATTTAGAGTCTGGCATGCATTTAATATTAATACCACTGCAAGTGATTCATCATATTTGATTATTCGTTACAATGTATACTTCGGCAGTTTATAAAGGAGGCACAGCTGGAGATGTAGCTCAGTGGGAAAGAGTGTGCATGGCTTGGGTTCCATTTACAGTATAGGCAAATTAAATCAATAACTGACTAAATGAAGGTGGCAGTTACAGAACACTCTCATTATTAAGAATGGCCTTTTGTTTCTTTATTATCCTATACATTTTGTCACCTGTCTCCTTTATTTTCATTTTCCAGTGATTTCTCTCCGTTAGCCAATAACAAGGTACCTTGTTTACCACCTGGGTTCCTGTCACCTTCTGTGATTCTCCTCTTGAGTTACACTCATGTATGACCTTTGTCATATTCATCTAATGCTTTTTCTCTTTTATCCTCAACCTACAAATAAAGATCCAACTTTCCATGGGAGCAATATTACAACAGTCCAAATAATGCTTTAAGTGTAAAGAAACTGGTTGAGATTGCTGATATAACTCGGGGTGGAGCACGTGGCCTGGAATAGTCAAGGAGCTGGGATCTAACAATGCACAACAAAGACCAAACTCACTTAACTATTAAAGATACAAAAATTATTTTTTAGTTTATAAAAGAATTATGTAATAGTATTTTTTTTCCTCAACAGGAACCCTTCACTGAAGAGGACGGAATTTGCTGTGCTGCATAAAAAATTTTGGTCATCTTTCCTGTTAGACTTAGTCTTTTCATCTAAATCAAAATTTTATTACTATTTCTACTCATTTATTTCTAAAATGCTTTTCGGGTCCTCTGTTAATACATTCCCTTAAGAAATGCAATAGCAGTGCTTTCTAAATAGGAAGCTCTTAAGAAAATTTACCATTTGAGTTAGGAAGACTTAGTCCCACATCAATATGTGGTAATTAAGACTTGTGGTAGCACTTCCTCATGAAAGGAGAAATAAAATTTGGTTTTGGTGAATAAAATTGACTAATATTCAGTCTGTGTTTATTCTAAGAATCACATTTTTTCCCAGAGTGTTATGGAGGATACATATTCAGTTATTTTTATGTATACTTATAAAGAAAATAAAAGTTATGTTAAAAATGCAGCACTTAGAAACTTTGGTGAGAAATTATTTTTGTATACTTTCAAGAGGAACTCATTTTTCATTTGCACTACTTCCCAATGTCAGAGACTTGTTGAGTGATAAACACATTTGGAAATAAAAGGATCTGAAGAGTTAAGAAATACCATTTCTTAAAACAAAACAAAACTCTTAAAATGTCATGTTAAAGAATATTCCTCTTTTCCTTTGCACCTTACTTTGACATGACCTTCTAAGAAAACAGGCTACTAACCTTCAACTGCTTTGCTAAAAATGATTTATAGTGAGTCATAGTTTTATTCTGTTGCTAGGATAAAGCACCAAGCAAAACAACTTGGCAAGGTAAGGGTTTACTTTCCTTACATTCAAAGTCATGTTTCCTATATATATATAACATTAATGTAATATATAATCATACATACATATATATATATGTGATGTCACACAACTTTAATCCCAGCATTTGGGAGACAGAGTCCTGCAGATCTTTATGTCTGAGGCCAGCCCAATCTACAGTGTGAACGAGGACTCCACAGAGAAAATCTGTCTCAGGGGTTGGCAGAGTCGGGGGAGGTACTTTTTATCATTTAGGAAAGTCAAGGCAGGAACTCAGTCAGCTGGAGGAATAAACCATGAAGAAATGCTGCCTGCTGGCCTATTCTCTGAATCACCCTCCCCTCACAGGTTTGTAAATAACTAATTTCCTTACACAATCTAAGACAACCTCCTCCTTAATATTTGTTAAATATTTATAGACTGTATCATTGTTATATATTTTAAATTAATAGTAATTTTTTTCTTAATCATTGAGTAATATTTGGAAGCTAGGTGTGGTGGTGTTCACCTTTAAACCCATCCCTCTCAGAACAAAGATAGAAACAATCCTATAAATTCAAGGCCAACTTGGTCTGCACAGAAGGTTCTAGGCCAGTGAGGAATTACTTTCTTAGTCAGGGTTTCTATTCCTGCACAAGCCTCATGAGCGAGAAGCAAGTTGGGGAGGAAAGGGTTTATTCAGTTTACATTTTCACATTGCTGTTCATCACTAAAGGAAGTCAGGACTGGAACTCAAGCAGATCAGGAAGCAGGAGCTGATGCAGAGGCCATGGAGTGTGTTACTGGCTTGCTTCCCCTGGCTTGTTCAGTTTGCTTTGGTTTCTTGTAGAACCCTAAACTACTACCCCAGGATTGGCACCACCCACAAGGAGCCCTCTCCCCTTGATCACTAATTGAGAAAATGCCCCACAGCTAGATCTCATGGAGGCACTTCCTCAACTGAAGCTCCTTCTCTGTGATAACTCCAGCCTATGTCAAGTTGATACACAAAACCAGCCAGTACAAATAAGTAGTGAGACCTTGAAAAAATAAAACATAACAAAACAAAAAGTAACTGAGTTTAATTCATACTTATACAAATAATATATATTTATCAAAATATTTTCTCTACGTCTGTACAAGCATGTTATTATATATGTTAAAAATAATAAAATGCTAAATTATAGAAGTGTGTAGTTACAATATCTATGTATCTGATGTATAAACACACTCTAACGGTGTCACCATTAAGTATTTTTCATATTTTATTACTGAATATATTTCTTGATAACATCAGAACACATTCGTTTTTAAGGTTTTGTGTTCTCTGAGCAACCAAATCTGTAAATTAATACAATTTAAGTGAATCCTTCATGAGAGGAAACTTTTGACAATATTCCCTTACATATTTTTATTATGATTTACTTAAAATAGTTCAGTCATATGAATTGCATTTAAATTCTTTTTCACCATGATTCTTGTGACTTTCTTTCCATAATAAATTCAGAATGTGGAAGAATAGTTTAATTTCAGTGCATCCAACTTTTAATTCACTCTGCTCTTGGATGTTAACTAAAATATTCCAGGATGGATGAACAGGACAGTCTTTCCTCAGGGCAATAGGGAACAAAAAAAAATGACATATATAATATAATTATGGTGTGAAACGGTCCTGGAGAGTAAATAATAAACTCTACAATTATAAGAAAAAGAATTTTATAATATAAAGATAATTACATTAAGTTGGAAAGCAGTGAAAACAGAGGTTACCTTAGGAGGCATAAATTCAATTAGTAGATGAACTTAATATTTAAAATGCTGGTGGTGAGAATAAGGAAGTCATAAGGGATGTTGTAAATGTTATTCAGAAAATAAATATAATTCCCTGTCTCAACACGTGTCAAAATGATGTAGGAAAATGTCTTCATTTTCTCCCACAACTGTAAGTTTATTTTCTTGCTGTGGTCTTAAAAAGACTCCCGTTCCCTAGTGCTTGCAGTGAGAACTATTTACTTGCTGTCAAGTCACCAATGCAAATATGAACTGAGATACACTAGTTTCGTTGAAAGATCTGCCTCACCAAGACCCATTTTATATCTTTGTATCTCACAAGGGAAATGTCTTGCTTTATTATTAAGCTCATTTTATAATTAAAAAGGAATGTGAGCTTAAACTTAACTAGTAAAACTTTAATTCAATTTATATGAGACAGGGTAGCTCTGGCAAGCTTGGAATTTGTGATGCAGAACAGCTGGTCTTTGATTCATAGATATCGACCTGCCTCGACTTCCCCTATACTGAGATTAAGACAAGAAGAATTTGTGACATTTTCTCTGTGCTAATTCTCAGTCTTAAAACCATTCATAGTAAAATTGTATGTACAACATAAGTGATATCTAAAGAAAAAAAGCAAAATAAAAAACAAAACCCTCATTCCATCCATTCAGTTAATTTCTAAAATCAACTGCTATCTTACCTGTGGGAAATTATCTCAACCCCTCAACAATGAGGTATAAGTCAGTTTTTATTTTGACGGGGACTAAGCTGCAGGGACTAAAGCCGAATGGCTCGCTGTTCATGTTTAGCTTTTCCTTTTCCTTGTTTAACTCAAGCAGGCTTGATTTGAACAATATCGCATGTTCCCTTATCCGTGAAGGCTATGCTGGATCATTGGAAAAATGAACTTCAAATGGCTAAATACAACAAAGTCACTATTTCTGGCTTCAGACATGAGCCTCAAGAGACTTAAGTTATGCTGCAAGTTATTCAACCATCTCTTACAAACATTCATACATGGTGAGTACAGAATCTTCTTCCTTTCAAGATTGTATACAGCCTGTGGAAATCCTTCCACAAGAGAGATAAGATACACATTGATTTATTTTATTTTTCAAAATGTCCTGTTTTTCACTGACTACTTGGTAAACTAACCACTGAAAAGTACAAACACAATTTCTATTTTAACAAGAAAAGCATATAAATAATTTCTTATCAAATTAATATTACTGTTGTCAGAGCCAAGAATGTGGGCATAATGCAAATGGACAGATAGTGATAATTTTAGCAAATTGGGCAATATATATTCTTTATGTTTTCTTTTGGAAAAAATTATTTTTAGTTTTATATATACATATTTATAAATATAAGTGTATAGGTTTCTGTGCATATAATTGTGGTTGATAGACACCACAAAAGGATGTTGAAACCCATGGATCTGGAGTTACAAGTAGTTATGGGTCACTCAACTTTGGTTCTGAGAAATGACCTGTTTTCCTCTGCAATAGCAGCCCCCATGTTGACCAGTGAGCCATCCCCTCACTCCACACATCATTTACATAATCTAAGAAAATCTATCCTAAGCCAGAGTATCGTTTCAATGATGCTTCATTACCGTTTTAAAAATTAAACTCAGCAAAGTTGTGAGACAAATCACAATGTGGCTCTATTTTTTTTTGTTTTGCCGTATCTCAGTAAAAGTGTATGTCCATGGATTTTACCTCTGAATCATTTTAAAATTATGTGGAATTCATTTTATTCTGTATACTTGCAAGCAGAACTGAGTAGCACATCTTTTCCCCCTAGAATCCATTGCCTCACTTAGAAGGGAAATTCTCATTAAGAAGTTTCACACAGGGACGAGTTACAGGAAGGAATCCATTTCATGTATATTGAAGAAAATGTGATATAAGCTGTTGATATGGCTGAGCTGAAGTTTACTCTCACCTACTCCATTTTCAGTATCTCCAAGCTTAAATTCCTATCATGTGAAAACTTAGGGACACAGGGGAGCTAACCCATACTCTGAAAATTTCTCACCATTTCCTGATTACAGAATTTCTGCCACCTAAAATTTTAGGAAATAGGTTTGTCTAGAAAACCAGCTAAGCAAGGACAAAATGTATATAATAACATAATATCTTAACTGACATGATTTTGCTTAGCCAAGAAAGGTCAGTATGAAATTTAGCCTAAAATGAACTCCATTTATATAGAATGTGCAACAGCAAAAGTAGAATAGCTCAAGCCCTTTGACTCTTCTATAATCATCTACTGTGTGATCTACGAAGAGTTAGTCCTTTGGAATGTCACACGATGCACTAAATTATTTAATATGTGTTTGAATCAGATGTGTGTTAGAAATATCTTTCACAGGTTGATATTTCTAATGCTTGTTGCTAATCTGGTGGTGTTTTAAGTTTGGACAACTCTTGTGGGAAGATGTAGGTTTCTCTTGGATACGCATCGTGGGTAGAGTCAGCTCTGGCTCTTGTGCAGACTCTATTTTCTGATCTATGGAAGTGTGAGCAAGCAATCTCACTTTCATTCCCATTGGTAGAGTTAGTCTTACCCCTGTGTCTTTTACTATAGGGAAAAAAATTCTTCTTAAACTATGGGCCAAAATACATGCCTATTACTTTTGATTGGTTCTTGTCATTTGACTGGTTCATTTGATCGAAGCTGTGAGAGGAATAACAAATATAGGAAATTACCACTGAATTATTAAGTTCTTGCTGTAATGACCTAAATCATGTGACTTATAGGCTTTGGGAACTGGTGTGTGGGAAGGAAGGGAAGTTTGGAATTTTGAATCAGACAAGATGTGGCGTGCTCTAAGCAGAGATTAATGGGTGATTCTGGTGGGAGTGTAGAAGACTCAAAGAGCAATAGGAATATGCACAGTAAACACTCCTGACAAATCACTGGGGAATGATACTATTTGGGGGAATCTGACAGGAGACCATTTTATTACAACTAGATACATGACTGGCTCCATATACATTAACTGGGTATATTCTACGTATATATTTTAAAGTTGAGTGAGTCCGAATTAAAAAGTTAATAGACTGTTTTATTTAGGAAAGAAATTTTTAAGGCAGTATAGAATTTGGCATTTGGCATGGTTGCATGTAAAATATGCATTCTCTTTTAGGAGAAAAAATTTAAAAGAGAGGTACCTGCTCCCCTGTACTACCCACCCAAAGCCTCCATAGCCTCTTGTACAAATCAAGTCATCTAGAATGGAAACCAGAACTCACTATGGCTGGTGTCAAAGGTCATGGGGCCTACATCTAGGGTTGGCAGGAAAGCTTGGCAGCAGTGCCATAACGTGATGTTTTGTCAGCTTTGTAGTCTGTAAGAGCAATGGATTCAGAGAAGCTTACATCGAGACTCCAGGAAGCTGCGTAGGACAGGAAATGCAGGGCAGATTACAAGCAGGCAGCTCCTGGCAAGGCTTTGCAAAAATATAGGAAGGTGAATCCTTACTGCAATGGTGATCCCGGAGTATTAGAAATGGGAGATAGCAAGGACTTTGGCTGAGGAAAGCTTTAGGTACTAAGTAAAGCCTGTTCAAATGTGCAGGCCAGCAGATGTGTAGGGATTAGAGTACTTAGGACCATTGTAGCCTCATATGCTTAAATTAATGACTTGGTGTTTTCCCTGTTTCTTCCTCTTATTGTTATTATTTATTAATAAAACAATAATAATAATTATTATTATTATTATTAATTATTTCTTCTTTACTATGACTTTAGTATTCCACTTTAAAAAGAGAATGCTCAAGCAGCCTGCCCTGTGGTGCCTTACAGCACGGTCAGTCTCCATATTGTCACCAGGACACCACTGCAAGAAAGGCTCAGGTAGACAGATTCAATCTGAGGCTACCATCCCTTGGGTACATCCACCAGGCTCTCACCACCAGCTAGGGCCAGGGAGGCAGCTCTGCGGGACTTCTCCATGCCCTCCAGCCTTGCACCAAGGCAGCTGGGAGCAGCATGCCCAGCGGTCCCTTACAGTGCGGTCTGTCTCCATATTGTCACCAGGACACCACTAGAGAGGCCCAGGTAGTCAGATTCAATCGGGGCTACCATCACTCTGGTGCATCCACCAGGCTCTCACCACCAGCCAGGGCCAGGTCAGTGGCTCTGCGGGACTTCTCCACACCCTCCAGCCTTGCACCAAGGCAGTTGGGAGAAGCCTGCCCCACAGTCCCTTACAGCAGCAGTCACAGTCGGTCTCCATATTGACAACAGGACACCGCTAGAGAGGTCCAGGTAGACAGACTCAATCAGGGGCTACCATTGCTCAGGTGGATCTGCCAGGCTCTCCCCAATAACCAGAGCAAGGGCGGCTCGCGGAACATCTCCATGCTGTCTGGCCTTGCATGAACTCAGTTGGGAACCACCTTCCCTGAGGTCCCCCCAGCACTCGCAGAGGCAGTCTCTATCTTGCAGCCTGGTCATCAGTAGAGAAACAACAGGGGGGCCCAGCCTCACGGGAGGTTCAAACACCAGCCAGAGACAACAAGGCCAACTAATGCCAGAAATAACCAGATGACAAAAGGAAAACGTAGGAACATTACTAACAGAAATCAAGGCAGCATGACAGCATCTGAACACAGTTCGCCAACAACAGGAAGTCCTGGACACCCCAACACACCAGAAAAACAAGATTTGGATCTAAAATCACTGGTCAGGATGCTGGTAGTGTAACACATAGATAAATCTCTTAAAGAAATACAGGAGAAAATGGATCAAAAGTTAGAAGCCTTTATAAGGAAAACACAAAAATCACTTAAAGAAATTCAGGAGAATATGGATCAAAAAACAGAAGCCAAGAAGGAGGAAATACTTAAAGAAATACAGAAGAACGTGGGTCAACAAGTAGAAGCTATGAAAGAGAAAACACAAAAATCTCTTAAAGAATTACATGAAAACACAATCAAGCAAGTGAAAGATCTGAGCATATCCATCCAGGTTCTAAAAACAGAAGTAGAAACAACTAAGAAATCACAGAGGGAGACAACATTGGAGATAGAAAACCTTGGGAAGAAATCAGGGACCATAGATGCAAATATCAACAATAGAGTACAAGAAATAGAAGAAAGAATCTCAGATGCCAAAGATACCATAGGAACCATTGATTCAACAGTCAAAGAAAATACTAAATGCAAAAAGCTTGTAACCCAAAACATCCAGGAAATCCAGGACACAATGAGAAGACCAAACCGAAGGATTATAGGTATAGATGAGAGTGAAGATTTACAAGTTAAAGGGCAGCAACTATCTTCTACAAAATTATGGAAGAAAACTTGCCCAACCTAAAAAGAGAGATGCCCATGAATATACAAGAAGCCTACAGAACTCCAAACAGACTGGACCAGAACAGAAATACCTCCCGTCACATAATAATCAAAACCCAAAATGTACTAAACAAAGAAAGAATATTAAAGGCAGTAAGAGGAAAAGGTCAAGTAACATATAAAGGAAGACCTATCAGAATAACACCAGACTTCTCACCTGAGTCCATGAAAGCTAGAAAATCCTGGGCAGATATCATGCAAACTCTAAGAGAACACATATTTCAGCCAAAACTACTTGACCCAGCAAAGCTCTCAATCGCTATAGATGGAGACACCAAGGTATTCCATGACAAAACAAAATTTGCACGATATCTTTCCACAAACCCAGCCCTACAAAGGATAATAGGGGGAAAACACCAGCACAAGGAAGGAAACTACACCCCTGAAGAAGCAAGATAGAAACCTCCTCTCATCAAACCGAAAAGAGGATAACCTCTCAAATATAAAAAAATAATTTCAAAAATATCAGGAGGTAATAATTACTATTCCTTAATATCTCTTAACATCAATGGACTCAATTCCCCAATAAAAAGACACAGACTAACAGACTGGATACAGAAACAGGACACTACATTTTGCTGCATACAGGAACCACATCTCCATGTTAAAGACAAACACTGCCTTAGAGTAAAAGGCTAGAAGACAATTTTACAAGCAAATGGTCTCAGGAAACAATCTGGAGTAGACATTCTAATGTCAGATAAAATTGACTTTCAACCTAAAGTAATCAAAAGAGACTTGGAAGGTCACTTCTTACTGGTCAAAGGGAAAATCCACCAGGAAGAGCTCTCAATACTGAACATCTATGCTCCAAATGCAAGGGCACCCTCATTTGTAAAAGAAACCTTCCTAAATCTTAAAGCACACATTGCACCTAACACAATAATTGTGGGTTACTTCAACACATCACTCTCCTCAATGGACCGATCAGGAAAGCAGAAACTAAACAGGGACACGGTGAAACTAATTGAAACTTTGGACCAATTGGATTTAACAGATATATATAGAACATTTCATCCTAAAGCAAAAGAATATACCTTTTTTCTCAGCACCGTATGGTACCTTCTCTAAAATTAATCATATAATTGGTCACAAGACAGATGTCAACAAATACAAGAAGATCAAACTAATCCCATGCCTCCTGTCAGATCACCATGGAGTAAGAGTGGTATTCAATAGAAAGAAAAACAACAGAAAGCCCACATACACATGGAAACTGAACAATACACTACTCAATGATACCTTAGTCAAGGAAGAAATAAAAAAAGAAATCAAGGACTTTTTAGAATTCAATGAAAATGAACGTCCAACCTACAGAAATCTATGGAGTACAATGAAAGCAGTGCTAAGAGGAAAACTCATAGCCCTGAGTACCTCCAAAAAGAAACTGGAGAGAGCATACACTAGCAGAGTAATGGCACACCTTAAAGCCCTGGAACAAAAAGAAGCTAATTCACCCAGGAGGAGTAGAAGACAGGAAATCATCCAACTCAGGGCTGAAATCAATCAAGTAGAAACAAAGGAAACCATACAAAGAATAAACAAAACCAGGAGTTGGTTCTTTGAGAAAATCAACAAGATAGATAAAGCCTTAGCCAGACTACCCAAAGGACACAGAGACAGTATCCAAATTAACAAAATTAGAAATGAAAAGGGGGATGTAACAACAGAAACTGAGGAAATTCAAAAGATCATCCAATCCTACTACAAAAGTCTATACTCAACACAACTGGAGAATCTGGAGGAAATGGACAATTTCCTAGACAGATACCAAATAGCAAAATTAAATCAGGATCAATTAGATCAGGTAAACAGTCCCATAACCGCTAGAGAAATAGAAGGGGTTATAGAAAGCCTCCCAACCAAAAAAAGCACGGGACCAGATGGTTTTAGTGTAGAATTCTACCAGAGCTTCAAAGAAGACTTAACACCAATACTTTTCAAACTATTCCACAAAATAGAAACAGAAGGGACACTGCCCAACTTGTTCTTCAAAGCAACGATTATGCTGATGCCAAAACCACACAAAGATCCAAGAAAGAAAGAGAACGACAGGCCAATTTCCCTTATGAATATTGATGCAAAAATATTAAATAAAATTCTTGCCGACTGAATCGAGGAGCACGTCAAAATGATCATTCACCATGATCAAGTAGGCTTCATCCCAGGGATGCAGGGATGGTTCAATATACGGAAATCCATCAATGTAATCCACTACAAAAACAAACTAAAAGAAAAAAACACACATGGTCATCTCATTAGATGCTGAAATAGCATTCGACAAAATTCAGCATCCTTTCATGGTAAGTCTTGGAAAGAGCAGGAATTCAAGGCCTATACCTAAACATAATAAAAGCAATCTACAGCAAACCAGTAGCCAACATCAAATTAAATGGAGAGAAACTTGAACCCTTCCCACTAACATCAGGGACTAGACAAGGCTACCCTCTCTCTCCATAACTTTTCAATATAGTACTTGAAGTTCTAGCGAGAGCAATTAGACAACATAATGAAGTCAAAGTGATACAAATTGGAAAGGAAGAAGTCAAACTATCATTATTTGCAGATGATATGATAGTTTACTTAAATGACCCAAAAAACTCCATCAGAAAACTTCTACAGCTGATAAACAACTTCAGCAAAGTGACTGGTTATAAAACCAACTCAAGCAAATCAGTAGCCTTCCTGTATTTAAAGAACAAGCAGGCTGAGAAAGAAGTTAGGGAAATAACACCCTTCACAATAGCCACAAACAACATAAAGTACCTTGGCATGACTCTAACAAAACAAGTGAAAGATGTCTATGACAGGAACTTCAAGTCCTTGAAGAAAGAAATCAAAGAAGACCTCAGAAAATGGAAAAATATTTCTTGCTCTTTGATTGGCAGGATCAATATAGTAAAAATGGCCATCTTGCCAAAAGCAATCTACAGATTCAATGCAATCCCCATCAAAATCCCAACTCAATTCTTCATAGATCTAGAAAGAGCAATTCTCAAATTCATCTGGAGCAACAAAAAACCCAGGATAGCTAAAACTATTCTCAACAATAAAAGGACTTCTGGGGGAATCAATATCCCCGACCTTAAGCAGTACTACAGAGCAATTGTGCTAAAAAAAACTGCATGGTATTGGTACAGAAACAGGCAAATAGATCAATGGAATAGGATTAAAGACCTAGAAATGAACCCACAGACTTATGGTCACTTGATCTTTGATAAAGAAGCTACAACCCTCCAGTGGAAAAAAGATAGCCTTTTCAACAAATGGTGCTGGTTCAACTGGAGGTCAACATGCAGAAGAATGCGAATTGACCCACTCTTATCTCCTTGTACTAAGATCAACTCCAAGTGGATCAAGGACCTCAACATAAAACCAGACACACTGAAACTAATAGAAAAGAAACTTGGGAAGACCCTGGAGGACATGGGCACAGGGGGAAAGTTCCTGAACAGAACACCAATAGCTTATGCTCTAAGATCAAGAATTGACAAATGGGACCTCATAAAATTACAAAGTTTCCGTAAGACAAAGGACACTGTCAGAAGGACAAAATGGCAACCAAAAAATTGGGAAAAGATCTTCACCAACCCCATATCTGACAGAGGGCTATTATCAGATATATACAAAGAACTCAAGAAGTTAGACCCCAAAGAACCAAATAACCCTATTAAAAAATGGGGTACAGAGCTAAACAAAGAATTGTCACCAGAAGAAATTCAGATGGCTGAAAAACACCTTAAGAGATGTTCAACATCATTAGTCATCAGGCAAATTCAAATCAAACAACCCTGAGATTTCACCTCACACCAGTCAGAATGGCTAAGGTTAAAAATTCAGGAGACAACAGGTACTGGCAAGGATGTGGAGAAAGAGGAACACTCCTCCACTGTTGGTGGGATTGCAAGATGGTACAACCGCTCTGGAAATCAGTCTGGTGGTTCCTCAGAAAATTGGGCATGACACTTCCAGAGAACCCTGTCATACCACTCCTGGGCATATACCCAGAGAATCCCCCTGCATACAATAAAGACACATGCTCCACTATGTTCATAGCAGCCTTGTTTATAATAGCCAGAAGTTGGAAGGAGCCCAAATATCCCTCAAAGGAGGAATGGATACAGAAAATGTGGTATATGTATACAATGGAATACGACTCAGCAATTAAAAATAATGAATTCATGAAATTTGTAGGCAAATGGTTAGATCTGGAAAATATCATCCTAAGCGAGTTAACCCAATCACAAAAGAATACACATGAAATGCAATCACTGATAAGTGGATATTAATGAGCCCAGAAACCCTGAATACTCAAGGCACAATTAGCAAGTCAAATGATTCCCAAGAAGAAGAAAGGAGAGAACCCTGGGCCTGTAAAGATTGGATCCAGTTTTGTAGGAGAGTACCAGAACAGGGAAATGGTGGTGTTGGTGGTGGGGGTGGGGGTGGGGGTGATTGGTGAATAGTTGGGAGGAGAGAGGACTTATGGGACATATAGTGGGGGTGGGAACTGGGAAAGGGGAAAGCCTTTGGAATCTTTGGAATGTAAACAAAGAATATAGAATAAAAAATTATATATATATGTATATATATGTATATGTATACATATATATAAAGAGATTGCTCATTTGTTGAGTGTTATTGGATAGCATCAAACTTGGGATTGTTTTGCTATTCTATAGGGGCTCACAGTTAAGAAATTGCCAAAAATTGACAAAGATACTTTTGATTTGGTCCGTTGAACAGCATTGATGTTCTAGTGATCTAGAGACATTTGAAATGAGACTACTACATTTTCAATTATTAGGGGCAGATTTTTATGGATTATATGTCTAGATTCCCCTGCAGAAATGTTTTTGAATATTAGTGCCCAACTCATGGCACTATTCTATGGACGTTGCGAAGCTCTGGACTATAGGGCTCAGATGAGAAAGCATGGTGCTGAGTGGCCAGTCTCACAAGTGTTTGCCCATTCCTAATGTTCAACAAAGCTCTTGGTCTCCTTCTCTTCTAAAATGTGAACATGCGGTTTCATAAATCACAGGAGCAGCTCCATCGCCATTACCTCTCCATCATGATTGACTGTGTCCCCTCAAATTATACAAAAATAAATTCTTACCCCATCATTTGTCTTGTGTTACATACTTTGCCACTCGTTGTTTAAAGATTCCATGCCAAGCCTGTGTTATCATTGGGAAATAATGAATTTTAACAGGTCTTAATTAATCTAGGTCTTAGATTCATGCCTTTCTAGGAGATAAATATTAGGATTCCAGTGCTTCTTGCCTCTCCAACTTACCTCTCAGTAATCAGGAAGTAAATGGTACTCCCTCTGAATATACTCCTAGAATGATGTACCATATGAATGTAGGCCATTGGCAACAGTGCCAAATGACCATGGTTTAAAATTTCTGAAATCATGAACCAAGACAAACCTTCCCCCCTCCTTAAAATTGATAATGTCACATACTCTGTCACAATAACAAAAATCTTAAAATGCAGGAAATTGGTACAGAACAGTATACTTTCTGCTCTGATATAACGGAAGTGATAAGGAAAAAAATCTGAGGTGGTTTTGTAGGAAGAGTTTTAAACAAAGGCTGCAAAAATCTTAGAATTCTATAAGCAGAGTTTTTGTGAGAATTCTGATGGGTAGCTGGAAGACAAGTTTGTGACAGAAATGTAGAAAACCAAAATTATGTTTGTGGTGCTCCCCTGGTTTTGGTCAATGTTCTATTGTGGTGAAAGGCACCCTGTCCACAGCATTTAACTTAAGCTTGCTTTTATTAGGAGGGGTAGTCCACTATCATCACGGCAAGAAGCATGGCTACATGGAGACAGACATGATGCTGAAGAGGAAATTAAGAGTTCTACAGCCATGTTTCCAGACTGCAGGAAGATAAAGACACTGGGATCTGGGATCAAATTGAACATTTGAAAACTCAAAGCCACTCCCGGTGACATACCTTCTCCAACATGGTCACACAATCCTAATTCTCTCAAATAGAGGTATTCCCTATGAGCCTATAGGTACCATTTTATCCATACCACAGCACATGGACATTTATACATTACTGCAAATTAGAATAGAGGTCCTAGGTGTTACTCTGACAAAGAACTTGCGTCACTGCCCTAACACTTCCACCATGGAGACTTTTAAAAGTCGTGAGATTAAAAGTAATCTCTCAGTAGAAATTTATAGGCAGAACATCATTCAGGGGAAAGTACAGTACTCTTGGCTTGTTGGATCAAACTTACAGTTAGAATTAGCAGTGTGGTTGTCCCCTTCCTTTAGACTGAGGTAGAGCAGAGGATCATTCTATGGCCATTGAGAAGCAGATACTATGAGAGAGAAAGGGATCATGGGCAAAGAATAAGTCAAGTGAATGTCCTCAGGGCTGTTTTTCTCTAACTAGTCCTATCCTTCTACAATGAGATTATGTTATGCATCCATCATTGTATTAATCCATTACAGTAAGGGCCCTCATGAGATTTTAAGAACTGGATTCATCAGCTGAGGAAAAAAGCTTTTAACACCCAACTCTTTTACGAGATGAGGTTTTATATCCAATGGATAGCCAGTACCAAAAAACCTGCAGAGGGGAAAATATTGGAAAGCAAACCATGCTGTGTGGTAAGAAGCAAAGTGAATTAGCAGTTACTATTGATGAACAGCATTGAACGAAGCAGATACTTTATACCAGGAAAAGAAAAAAAAGGAAGCTTGTCATCTTTAGACTCAGTAGGTTGATTTCTATGGCATGCTCACTGGTACAACGTTTTAAACTCATTTCGAGTACTTTCATTTGATAAGAGAGCCCGGGGCATGCCACTCCATTCTTGAGATTTGTTTTTCTAGAATTGGTTGTCCACATTCAGGTGTAATGAATTCACCTCAGATTCATGTTTCCAGCTGACCCTTTACATCTCACAGAAGCGGTGTGTAGTCTTTTCCATGACACGGGTTTTGAAGGCATACAAGAGGCTGAAGTTTGGGATTCCTGAGAGTTTACACAGAGCTTTCAAAGGTAAGCTTGGGAGATCACGCCATTAGAAACCCCCAAATCAGCTCCTGACAGAATATGTGAAGCTGAAAGAATGAAGCTGAGGTTGCAAAAAAGACCCCAGGAAGTTATAGATGACATGATTGGTAATAATAAAACAAATAAAACCAGCCTAAGAAACTGGTCATGTATTCTGTAATCACTACAAGGGCAGGATTGCCTAAGCCTTTTGAAGCTTAATATACTCCCATGTGACCTGAATCCTAGATTTATTGTTGGATTTCTCTGTTTCAGTTCTGCTTTGGTATTTCCCTACAGATTGTCAGGTCACAGCAGGGGATCACCAATGAATGTGCTGCTGATATTGTCCCAAGATGACAAACCCAGGCCAGATTCTTACAGGATAAACAGAAGGATAATTGTTGGGAACCTAAACTCAGTGTTCCTCAGAAACCTTATAATGTGGGTTTCTATTTGTCAGGACAACCATTACTTCCATTTTCTGTTCCTGTCAACTGATAGAGGCAAACTGTGTGTGGTCCCCAATTACTGCAAACAGGCTGCAGTAGCTCAAAGACACGCCCTGCAACACACACATACCCCTCCGACCAACATAAAACACTGGCTTGCTTTCTTGTAGAGTTGCTGTTTTTCTAGTCTCATGGGATAGCTCAGCAATTTGTCTCCAAATAAACCATTCTTCTACCCAGAGAGTAGTCTAGTTCTGTGGTTTGCTGCTCTCCTTTATTCTAATTACTGTTTTAGTCTTTCCTTCTATTTGGGAATATTTCTTCCTGTGCAATCTCAGAATCGTTTTTAAAAGTGGCTCACAGCCTCAGTTTGACTTTAGTATCAGAAGGTGCTTCAGAACAATGTCCCAAACGTTAAGATTTTTAGAGACTCCTGGAGGTAGATTAAAATCCATTTTATTTGAAGAGGATGACTTAAACTTTTAGAATATAAAACAATGATATTTTATTTAGAAAATATCGCCCAAAGGTCCAGTTTTTAAATGCTTGGCTGTGGTGTCATCAGGAGGTACTGGGATATGCAGGAGATGGCACTTAGTGAAAGCAAGTTATATCATTAGGGCCAGGTCCTTAAAAGAGTGTTGGGAATTTAGTGTTTCTGCTTATCTTTCTTTTCCTGGATTATCATCAGATGAACAAGTGCTCACTGTAACATACTCTTAGTATGATCTCCTATGTTGTCACAGGGCCAAAGAAACAGAACAAAGCAATTATTGACTAGAAAATGTAGACATGTAAGCTCTTAGATCCTTCCTTTTTAAATTGCTATCTCGACAATTTTACCAGAGTGATGGAATGCTAATACACTGAAGGATAGACATTTTCTATTGGTTGACTGAACAATAGTAGTTGCATGGTTCGGAGTCCAAGAATTGGTTATTAAGGGCGGTTTATACCATTGAGCAAATGAAGGAAGCAGATTTTGGTATGCTCACTAGATGATTTTGTGGCAATAAAAGAACAAATTGCAAAAAGGACAATGAGATAATTTAGAAGGACCTAGAAAAGTAGAATAGAAGGTCCTGATTTTAAAAGGGCATTTGTATTATGCCATCAGTAAAAGAACTGAAATAACACTGTAGGCTTGGTCTATAAACAGATCTATGAAAGTTTCCATTGCTACATCAGTAAGTTGGGGACTCTGTAAATATCTGATATGGCTACTTTTGGGACACTTAGTCATGGGAATATGTGTGTGTGTGTGTGTGTGTGTGTGTGTGTGTCTATGTTCATGAGGGGGGTTGTCATGAACACACAAAAATATCAATTATATAAGTTGAGAACAATGAAGATATTTTATATTCAACTTATGAAAGTTTTAGCATATGAGAATGAGTTTTATCGTCATAAACAAGGCACTAATACAGTAGATCTTCCTTGATAACTCTCCTCTCATTCACATTATAACAATAATATGAATGTTTTCCTTGTTGGAACAGCCCTTACCTTTCTGTGTGCCCCATGAAATATGAATGTACTCTCTGATTCTCTGCACGTGCCTCCCCTCTCCCTTTGCAGACCTTATCTCTTGCTGGTGGAACAAACCTACTATTTTTTTCAGAAATGTTTCTGGTCCTTGTTAATATATGGAAGTTAGTCAGATAATATACTAAAAAAGACTAAAAGGATTGTCATTAAGCATTTTGCTAATAGACAAAAGTTTTTGTGATTCCCACGGCTCAGGCTAGTCTCACTAGTACTTATTCCCGTAATGGAGTATCTTCCTAATGTAATGATTCTCCTCAATAATTACACTGACTCAGTCTAAAGTGAAATCTCATTTACCGATTAATAATAGTTATCAAGAGACTTTGCCTAAGAATATCAACAGTTTTACCTATTCTTTCTCATTTAATGCTTACAAATATCTGTAAAATATTATGAGAGTTCTGTGCATTAAATAATGAAGACCTACCTATAGAACCTAAGAAACTTGGATAAAGTATTCAATAAGAATCAAAAGGGGAACATTATCTATGCCTCTATGTAATAAATCAGTAGACATTGTGCATATTCATAACTATACATTTATTTTCATATATATCCTTATGTCTAATTGTTTTTCTGCTATAACAAAATAACACAGACTAGGTAAATTATATACCATATATATTTCCTTATCATAGATCTAGATCCTGAGAAGTTTAACATCTGAATGCCATAACACTTGGTTTGCTAAAAGCCCATTTTCTGGTTTATGGATGATACCTTAGGGCTATGTGCTTGCTTAGTGGGAAGCACAACTTTCAAAATATTTCAATTGCATGAGGAAGAGGAGTGAAAACATCTGTCAGTGTTCTATCTTCTAATTCCATCATTATTAATTAATTGGGAGGTTTTACCATATGATTTTTGGTGAAATAAAAACATTGATATCGAACGCAGCCAGAAGGGAGCAGCAGAGCCGGGTACGAACAGCTCAGCCAAGGACACGCGGAGCTTTCAGAAGGGGCAGCCATCTTGCCCCAGACCCCCGCGCGCAAACAGCGGGCACACTGGACACAGTGAGCGGCTGGAATCAGGTGCGTGGCCAGAGTTATAGCTTAGCTTAGCTCTGCAGGAGATCCGGGCACAGAAAGATCAGCTGCGGGTGCAGACTACCGGCCGGGACCAGCTCTCTGAGCGGACTAGCAGCGAGGGGCCACCAGGCCGCCTCGGGGCACAGCTCGGCACTCTAGCAGCTGGAGTCAGGGACCTGGACTCAGAGCGAGCATAGTCCAGCACAGACAAGCTGCCAGAAGGGATCTGTCTCCTGGGGACAGGCGTGCTGTGCTTTCAGCAGGGCGCCATCTACAATAAGACCAACTAGCGCCAGAGATAAAGAGATGGCAAAAGGCAAACGTAGGAACGTTATTAACAGAAATCAAGGCAATATGGCACCATCTGAACCCAATTCGCCAACCACAGCAAGTCCAGGATACCCCAGCACACCAGAAAAACAAGAGTTAGATATAAAAGCACAGGTCATGATGCTCCTAGAGGAACACAAAAAAGACATAAACAAATCTCTTAAAGAAATGCAGGGGAACATCAATAGAGTAGAAGCTCTTACAATCCAAACACAAAAAACACTTAAAGAACTCCAGGAGAATATGGGCCATCAGACAGAAACCAATAAAGAGGAAGTGAGAAAATCAGTTAAAGAAATGCAGGAGAACTTGAAACAACAGGCAGAAGTCATGAAAGAGGGAGCACAAAAATATATTAAAGAATTACATGAAAACACAAACAAACAAATGATGGAACTGAGCAAAACCATCCAAGATCTGAACACAGAGGTAGAAACAACTAAGAAATCACAAAAGGAGGCAACCTTGGAGATAGAAAACCTTGGGAAGAAAACAGGGGTCGTAGATGCAAACATAAACAACAGAATACAAGAGATAGAAATAAGAATCTCCGATGCTGAAGATAACATAGTAACCATTGACTCCACAGTCAAAGAAAATGCAAAATCCAAAAGGCTTGTAACCCAAAACATCCAGGAAATCCAGGACACAATGAGAAGACCAAACCTAAGGATTATAGGGATAGATGAGAGTGAAGATCTACAACTTAAAGGGCCAGCAAATATCTTTAACAAAATTATGGAAGAAAACTTTCCTAACTTAAAGAGAGAGATGCCCATGAATGTACAAGAAGCCTACAGAACTCCAAACAGACTGGACCAGAACAGAAACACCTCCCGTCACATAATAATCAAAACCCCAAATGTACTAAACAAAGAAAGAATATTAAAGGCAGTAAGAGAAAAGGGCCAAGTAACATATAAAGGAAGACCTATCAGAATCACACCAGACTTCTCTCCAGAAACCATGAAAGCTAGAAGATCCTGGGCAGACCTCATGCAGACCCTAAGAGAAAACAAATGTCAGCCAAGACTACTATACCCAGCAAAACTCTCAATCAACATAGATGGAGAAATCAAAATATTCCATGACAGGACCAAATTTACACAATATCTTTCCACTAACCCAGCTCTACAAAGGATAATAGGAGGAAAACTCCAACACAAGGAAGGAAATGGCACCCAAGAAAAAGCAAGACAGTAAACTTCTTCCATCAAACTCAAAGGAAGATAACTACTCAAAAACAAAAATAACATAAAAAATGTCAGGAAGTAATAATCTCTATTCCTTAATATCTCTTAACATCAATGGACTCAACTCCCCAATAAAAAGACATAGACTAACAGACTGGATACGGAAACAGGACCCTACATTTTGCTGCTTACAGGAAACACACCTCAGAGTCAAAGACAAACACTACCTTAGAGTAAAAGGATGGAAGACAATTTTGCAAGCAAATGGTCACAGGAAGCAAGCTGGAATAGCCATTTTAATATCAGATAAAATTGACTTTCAACCCAAAGTCATCAAAAGAGACACAGAAGGTCACTTCCTGCTAGTCAAAGGAAGAATCCACCAAGAGGAACTCACAATTCTAAACATCTACGCTCCAAATGTAAGGGCACCCTCATTTGTAAAAGAAACCTTACTAAAGCTCAAAGCACACATTGCACCTAGCACAATGATTGTGGGGGACCTCAATACTCCTCTATCTACAGTGGACCAACCAGGAAAACAGAAACTAAACAGAGACACGGAGAAACTCATCGAAACTTTGGAGCAATTGGATTTAACAGATATATATAGAACATTTCACCCTAAAGCAAAAGACTATACCTTTTTCTCAGCCCCTCATGGTACCTTCTCCAAAATCGACCATATAATTGGACACAAGACAGATCTCAACAAATATAAAAAGATCGAACTAATCCCATGCCTCTTATCAGATCACCATGGAGTAAGAGTGTTCTTCAATAGCAACAAAAACAACAGAAAATCCCCATACGCTTGGAGGCTGAACAATATTCTACTCAATGATACCTTAGTCCAGGAAGAAATAAAGAAAGAAATCAAAGAATTCTTAGAACTTAATGAAAATGAAGGCACAACATACCCAAATCTATGGGACACAATGAAAGCAGTGCTTAGAGGAAAACTCATAGCCCTGAGTGTCTCCAAAAAGAAACAGGAGAGAGCATATACCAGCAACTTAATGGCGCACTTGAAAGCTCTGGAACAAAAAGAAGCAATTTCACCCAGGAGGAGTAGAAGACAGGAAATCATCAAACTCAGGGCTGAAATCAATCAAGTTGAAACAAAAAGAACCATACAAAGAATCAACAAAACCAGGAGCTGGTTCTTTGAGAAGATCAACAAGATAGATAAACCCCTAGCCAGACTTACTAAAGGGCACAGAGACAGTATTCAAATTAACAAAATTAGAAATGAAAAGGGAGATATAACAACAGAAACTGAGGAAATTCAAAAAATCATCAGATCCTACTACAAAAACCTATACTCAACACAACTGGAGAATCTGGAGGAAATGGACAATTTCCTCGACAGCTACCAAATACCAAAATTAAACCAGGATCAAATAGATCATCTAAACAGACCCATAACCCCCAAAGAAATAGAAGGGGTCATAGACAGTCTTCCAACCAAAAAGAGCACAGGACCAGACGGTTTTAGTGCAGAATTCTATCAGACCTTCAAAGAAGTCCTGATACCGATACTCTTCAAATTATTCCACAAAATAGAAACAGAAGGAACACTACCCAACTCATTCTATGAAGCCACAATTACCCTGATACCAAAACCTCACAAAGATCCAACTAAGAAAGAGAACTACAGGCCAATTTCTCTTATGAATATCGATGCAAAAATACTAAACAAAATACTTGCCAACCGCATCCAAGAACACATCAAAACGATCATTCACCATGATCAAGTTGGCTTCATCCCAGGGATGCAGGGATGGTTCAATATACGGAAATCCATCAACGTAATCCACTACATAAACAAACTCAAAGAAAAAAACCACATGGTCATCTCATTAGATGCTGAAAAAGCATTTGACAAAATTCAGCATCCTTTCATGCTAAAGGTCCTAGAAAGAACAGGAATTCAAGGCCCATATCTAAACATAGTAAAAGCAATATACAGCAGACCAGTAGCCAACATTAAGGTAAACGGAGAAAAACTCGAAGCAATCCCTCTAAAATCAGGGACTAGACAAGGCTGTCCCCTCTCGCCATATCTCTTCAATATAGTACTTGAGGTACTAGCTAGAGCAATTCGACAACAGAGGGAAGTCAAAGGGATACAAATCGGAAAGGAAGAAGTCAAACTATCACTATTTGCAGATGATATGATAGTTTACTTAAGTGACCCAAAAACCTCCACCAGAGAACTCCTGCAACTGATAAACAACTTCAGCAAAGTGGCTGGCTATAAAATCAACTCAAGTAAATCAGTAGCCTTCCTATACGCGAAGGATAAGCAGGCCGAGAAAGAAATTAGGGAAATGACACCCTTCACAATAGCCACAAATGATATAAAGTATCTTGGAGTGACGCTAACCAAACATGTGAAAGATTTATACGACAAAAACTTCAGGTCTCTGAAGAGGGAAATTGAAGAAGACATCAGAAAATGGGAAAATCTTCCATGCTCGTGGGTTGGCAGGACTAATATAGTCAAAATGGCAATCTTGCCCAAAGCAATATACAGATTCAATGCAATTCCCATCAAAATCCCAACTCAGTTCTTCATAGAGCTAGAAAGAGCAATTCTCAAATTCATCTGGAATAACAAAAAACCCAGAATAGCTAAAACTATCATCAACAGCAAAAGAACTTCTGGGGGAATCAATATCCCGGACCTCAAGCAATATTACAGAGCAGTGGTATTAAAAACTGCATGGTATTGGTTCAGTGACAGGGAAGCGGATCAATGGAATAGGATCGAAGACCCAGAATTGAACCCACACATCTATGGCCAATTGATCTTCGACAAAGGAGCTGAAAACATCCAGTGGAAAAAAGATAGCCTTTTCAACAGATGGTGCTGGCTCAACTGGAGGTCAACATGCAGAAGAATGAGAATTGATCCACTCTTATCTCCTTGCACTAAGCTCAACTCCAAGTGGATCAAAGACCTCCACATAAAACCAGACACACTAAAACTAATAGAAAAGAAACTGGGGAAGACCCTTGAGGACATTGGCTCAGGGGAAAAATTCCTGAACAGAACACCAATTGCTTATGCTCTAAGAGCAAGAATAGACAAATGGGACCTCATAAAACTACAAAGTTTCTGTAAGGCAAAAGACACTGTCAAAAGGATAAATCGGCAACCAACAAATTGGGAAAAAATCTTCACCAACCCCACATCCGACAGAGGGCTAATCTCCAATGTATACAAAGAACTCAAGAGGTTAGACCCCAGAAAACCAAATAACCCTATCCAAAAATGGGGTACAGAGCTAAACAGAGTCTTTTCACCTGAAGAAATTCGGATGGCTGAGAAACACCTTAAAAAATGTTCAACATCACTAGTCATTAGGGAAATGCAAATTAAAACAACCCTGAGATTTCACCTCACACCAGTCAGAATGGCTAAGATTAAAAACTCAGAAGACATCAGGTGTTGGCGAGGATGTGGAGAAAGAGGAACACTCCTCCACTGCTGGTGGGAATGCAAGCTGGTACAACCACTCTGGAAATCAGTATGGCGGTTCCTCAGAAAACTGGGCGTGATACTTCCGGAGGACCCAGCCATACCACTCCTGGGAATATACCCAGAAGATTCACCAGCATGCAATAAGGATACATGCTCCACTATGTTCATAGCAGCTTTATATATAATAGCCAGAAGCTGGAAAGAACCCAGATGTCCCTCAACAGAAGAATGGATACAAAAAATGTGGTATATATACACAATGGAGTACTATACAGCCATTAGAAACAATGAATTCATGAAATTCTTAGAGAAATGGATGGAGCTGGAGAATGTCATACTAAGTGAGGTGACCCAGTCTCAAAAGAATACCCATGGTATACAGTCACTGATAAGTGGATATTAGCCTAGAAGCTTAGAACACCAAAGACACAAATCACATATCAAGTGATGTCTCACAAGAAGAAAGGAGTGGACACTGGTGCTAGAATGGACCAAAACATCATTGTGGGAGAGTACAAGAACAGTAAAGTGGGAGGGGGTGGATGCGGGAGCAGGGGGAGGGAAAAGGACATGTGGGACCTTTGGGGGTGGGGAACCAGAAAAAGGGAAATGAATTGTAAATATAGAATATATACAATAAAAAAAAATCAAAAAAAAAAGATAAAAAAAAACAAAAAAAAACAAAAAAAAAACATTGATATCACCTGTATACAAGTATATATATACATATATATACACACACACACACACACACACACACACACACACACACATATAATTTCCAATATGTATATTAAGGTACTCCACAGAACATGTTATACTGTATATTTATGTCAAAAATTTCTCTGTCAGTGTCAGTTTCATAAGTATGAAATATTTCATCAAAGCTTGTATTGGGTTATTGAATGCAGAAAACACAATGCAATTGTATTTCTGCTAGCTATGAAAAAAGGCTCAAAAATGTGCAGTTTGTAATTTTAGAAAAAGATGATACTGATGTGTTAAAGCTTTTCTCCGTGGAAACACTGATACTGAAAAAAAATAGATACACATAGATACAAAAATTCCATCTCACATTACACTAAGATTTTCTATCCAGGCATCCATTCCTTAGGAACAGTAACTATGCTTAGTAAAAGCTGTAAGAACAAAACAGTATCAGCTTTCAAAGATAATATGAGAATCCCATGCCCTGCACAGCATGTTCGCAGAATGCTCTGTACACTAATCTTGAGAGAACCAACCAAATCCACTCAAGTAAGACTAACCTCTGGTAATGAACAGTGAGTGATCATTGGAAAATTATCCTCCTAACCAGCCATTTCATTATCAGAGACTGTAAATACTTCCAAGGCGCACTGAACAGGATCCAGGGAACTTTGTGTACATTTGTATTGGGAAGCAGATCATAAGACTTACTTAATTCATTGCCGTGAATACTGACTGGAATGAAACAGCTAAAAGAGTTAGATTAGAGTCTAGTCCTGGCTGGGGTCTCTAAAATGGGAGGTCCTAAGAAGATATTAAAAGTATAGACCTTTATTTCTTCCTGTGTAGGTAAAGCAGTATAATGTCTATAGCAGGTATACACAAAGCTTTTCAGAAGGCAGCTCCTTTCTTCTCTGGTGGAAAAATTCCTTGTTGATTTTGTTCATCATCCTCTTTAACACATTCCACATAGAAAATATCTATGAATGTTCATTATTGTAATAAATATGCTCAATTCTATAATGCAGCATTTAAGCAATACTATTTTCATAGGAAAATCGTTGAGTTATATAACAAATTACTCATACAGTTATTCCTGGCTTTATTTTGGTCTCATGGAAACTACAGACCATATGGCAGAAAGAAACCTCCCTGAACTTCACTGTTATTTCCTTAGAAAGATGAAAAGAAATTACATTGAGAAAAGTGAAAATGCTTCTTGTGAAAATTTAGACCTACATCTTAATTTTATCTACATAGAAAGAAACTTTGAATAACTCTATTGGCATAAAAAAAAAGGTGGGTGGCCATGGGGTTTTTCTTTTTTTTTTTTTTAAATTTTTTTATTTTATTTTCTATATTCTATGTTTACATTCCAAAGGCTTTCCCCTTTCCCAGTTCCCACCCACCATAGTTCCCATAGTTCCTCTCCCCCCCATCTGTTCCCCAATAATTCCCCCTCCCCCCTCTTATCTCATGCACATATGATATGCTGGAGATTTCAAATTATAGCTTAAAAGGAGAATTAAATTGTGATCTCCAAAGAATTTCGTGGTTTCTATTCATCGCAAAAGATAGACATTCTTGTTAAGATGTCCATAATTAAGGATACAGCCTCAGCTGAATATCAGTATAACTGTTGTTTTTCTTATACAGAAACTACAATAGTAGTCTTTTGTAGTAAATATACAAAGTGATAGATTGTATTTAAAAAGCAATATGCTTTTAGCTAGTTTTGCTTGAATCAGTCAATTTTCATGTGACCATGATGCTTATCTGAATAAAAAGTCAACTTATTTAAAGAACACTAAATTTATATAAAAATATAGTCTGCTAATTATTTTCTGTCATGATAAATACTAAAGAAATAGATTTCTACTAATTAAATTATAAAGTTACCTAGAAAATTGGTTAATTGCTCATCTATGTCATATTTTAGAAGTAAAAAAGGAAAGCAAATGTCTCAGAGTGGCTGTCCATAAGAGTCAGGCTTAAAATATTCACAAGGAATTTGGAAGGATTGAAGGATGCTTAAAGAGTTTATAATATCAGCTTATTTGACAGGTAAGCAACTTCATCAGAAAGACACAGCTAGTTCAAATTAAAGGCAAATTTCGAGTCTCAATCTAGGTTGAATTAAATTCAGTGTCAGTCCCTCGATGATTTCTATTATTCTCTGCCTGTTACTAAAGCACCAAGGGGAGCAAGCAGATGTTATGAAACAAAGAACATTAAATGTGAAGAAAGAAAAGAATTCAGATAAAAATATACATCAAAGCTTGAATTTGCTTCAAGCGTGTGGAGATTAAACAAAACGTTCAAACTTTCTCTCTTTGTAATAGGCTTCCATAAATCATACAACAAACACTGTTGCCACCGCCAAGTTGATCTGCACTTACCTCAGATGTTCTTCGAATGCATGATATTTTGGTTCTTTTTTTTTCTCTCCCATTTACTCCTCAAATCACTTGACTCTTTGGCTTTACTTCCTTCTTATTTCGCAGAAATATTTTTATTACAATTGTAGGGCCAGAGAGATGACTTAGTGGATAAATATATTTGCTGCCAAATCTTGACAGTAAGAATTTGAACTCCAGATTCCACAGGAGAAAAATGAATGCCAGAAGTTGCCCTATGACCTCCACATGTACACACAATGTGCACATGCACATGCACATGTGCACGTGTACACACACACACACACACACACACACACACACACACATGCCTTCAAGCAGTAAATGGAAAGAATTCAATTATGTAAACGATTTTGAAATGAATGTTTTGATTTTTGTATTTACCTTTCTCAGTATTTGCTCTTTGGCTGATACTTCCTGCTCAAAATCCAATTCAGGTTAATCTAATAGGAAGATAACAGGAAATAGGTAGATATGTACACAAATACAATAATTTCAGAATATCATCAAATATTATGTAGAAATTTTGAGAAGCTATTAAAGGAATAGAATGCTGACATAGATTATATATATGTGTGTATAAACATGTACATATATACATATTAATGAGTCAGTAGTTCTAAGGAGAACAGAATGATGCAGTGACATAAGAGATCAAAGATGATACAGAAGAAATGGGGTGAGGGTATAGAGATCTAAATGGCCTAGCAGAATAACGGAAGCCTTAGTGTGTCTATCTAAGGAAAAGTGAATCTGAGAGGCAGGAAACTGTGGTTGCACAATTTACAATAGGAAGATAAAACTAAGTTATGCCAGTGCGTGCGTGTGTGTGTGTGTGTGTGTGTGTGTGTGTGTGTGTAAAAAACAACTTTAAATACTCAAGAAAGCTCCTTCTCTATGGGAAGTTCATGTTTTACACTTAGTGTAATAGAAGGCAACTGGAAGTGGCCAGGTTAAGGTCAGTCCTTTGAAATTCTTATTTGGGCTCATCCAAGGTAGAGTGTCAATATTTCACAGGTGGCAAAGTATAAGAAGTATGACCAGAAGTCGTTTCAAATCGTGGCATCAAAGTGTGTAGATATGAAATTACAATACAAACAAATCCCAGAAATCAGAGAGACAGAACACTAAAAGACAAGATAGGGTGTGCACTCACTCTTAATACACAATGAGTAATTTCAAATGCTCATGTATCACAGCAATCCAGCACAACTTCTCCTGGATGTCTCCTTCAGGTTGCTTCATACTTGGCAAACTGAACCATCACATAGTTCAATGAAGGAAGGGTTGGCTTTCCCAACTACCGCTATTTGCAACAATTTTACACCATGATCCACAACTCTAAAATTTAAATATCGCTATGATTTGCTAGGTTCTCATCACCTACTATACAATCTTTCCTACTAGCAAGAGATCTTTGTTTGTCAAAATAGTTTCACTCAGAAGACAGTAAAGAGCTTTTTAGTGAGACACAATCTTTACAAACTTAATCTTTGAAGCGACATACGTTACATTTAACATATCTAATTTCTTAAGAAAAAGTCAGTAGTTCCATCTGGTACTTTAAGAAATATTCAAAGAACTAGAGTATCTAATTGTTTATATAATGTATAATGATTTTATATACATCCACACCACAGTCTGCCATAGAGTGTATATAACATGTAGATGGAAAATATTTCATTATCAAGTCCCCAATGTCTTACTCTATAATAATCTCAGTTCAAAGAATTAGTATCCATTCTACATCCTTGTTATGCATATGACTTGTTACTCTTCAGATTGGTACTAAGGCAGTTCCACATGATGAGTGGAAAGGCATGACCTGTTCAAGTGTATGTAATACTTTCCTTGACCTTGTGGAGTAAGGGCTTATAACTGGTGGCTCCATTGTGGTAAAAGGAGTGTGATTCTGTAAGACTTTATTTCCTTTTTTTCTTGTCAAACCAGGAAGCAAGGTGTTAATAGTTACAGGGCCCAGACTATAAAAATATCAACGTCTGTCCTAAATGCAGCACGTCTTTCAATGAGTATCTGATTCCCAAACTACCTTCCAAAACAAGACTAGCAGCTGTGGCCAAAGAGTTCAACTGAGGTTCTATGGTGGAATTTCTCATTTTCAAATAACAGGAAGAGGCTTTCCAAACATCTAAAACCCTGGATTCTTGGGATATTTTGATTCAACAAAAAGTTACTTCCTTAGTAGGTAGACACTGTAGCATTAAGCACAAAACAGTAGAGAATCAGGAAAATGTTCACCATGAGTTACAGTTGCTAGAATATTATGTTCAATAACACAAAATATATTTCATGATAAGCATGCCACAATCCAGAGGTAAAGACTTCTCATGAATCCTGATAAGTTATCTGGAGAAATTTTCTTGACATAGTAGATATTGTTGACAAATTCCCATATAACAGGTCAGTGGGAAGACCCAAAAATCAATCTTCCTTAAAAGGTTTTTGTTTTTGTTTTTTGTTTTTGTTTTTGTTTTTGATTTTTTTTTAATGTGGAACCACTGAAAGCCTTAGAAGGCCCATTGTGCCCTCACCTTTTCAAAGGTAGCATGGAGAACTAGCAACTGTTTTCTAGAAGCCTGTTGTTTGTAAAATAAATAATTCTTGTAACTAAATATTAACAGAGAAATAACGTGTGCTACACTGTAAAGACTGTGTGACTTTTTTGACATGTTCATGTCTTAGAAGACATGTTCATTTTTCTTTTTTCTTTCTTTTTTTCGGTTTTTTCGAGACAGGGTTTCTCTGTGTAGCCCTCGCTGTCCTGGAACTCACTCTGTAGACCAGGCTGGCCTCGAACTCAGAAATCTGCCTGCCTCTGCCTCCCAAGTGCTGAGATTAATGGCGTGCGCCACCACTGCCCGGCTCATTTTTGAAAGATTGTACCAACAATACCTGACTTTTGGAAGTTCAATATTACTTGAACAAGAACTGGCAGTTTTTTCTGTTTTCCTTGTCAGCCTTTGGTTTTGTGTAAAAAACAAACAAATGTCATTTTATTATGAAAAACAAAAGCATTTTACTGGCTATAGAAGGTAGGAATAACTTACAAGGTCAGTGAGATGGCTCAGTGGACCAAGACATTTGCTACAAAGATGGTTGGTGCAAGTTTCAGCTGTGGATCCCATGTGTAAGAAGAGAAACAGCCACTGGGAGTTGCTTCTGACCACCATGTAAGTGCCTCAGTATGCCCAAGATACCTACTTCCTCTACCCTCTACAGATTTCTGTTAAACCCATTTGGTCCAGGACTTCTGTAAATTTCACTGTTTCTCCATTTAGTTTGTGTTTCCCTGATCTGTCCATTGATGAAAGTGGGATGTTGAAGTCACCCACAATTATTGTGTGAGGTACAATGTGTGCTTTTAGCTTTAGTAAAGTTTCTTTTATGAATGTGGGTGCCTTTGCATTTGGAGCATAGATATTCAGAATTGAGAGTTCTTCTTGGATTTTTCCTTTGATGAGTATGTAGTGTCCTCCCATGTCTTTTTCTAGGGTGTAGTTTCCCTCCCTGTATTGGCATTTTCCATCTATTATCATTTGTAGGTCTGGATTTGTGGAAAGATATTGTGTAAATTTGGTTTTATCATGAAATATCTTTGTTTCTCCATCTATGCTTGTTGAGTGTTTTGTTGAGTATAGTAGTCTAAGCTGGCATTTGTATTCTCTTAAGGTCTGTATGAGACCTGCCCAGGATTTTCTAGATTTCATGGTTGCTGGTGAGAAGTCTGGTGTAATTCTTATCTCCCTGCCTTGATATGTTACTTGACCTTTATCTCTTACTGCTTTTAATATTCTTCCTTTGTTTAGTGAATTTGGTGTTTTGATTATTATGTGCCTGGAGGGATTTCTGTTCTCGTCCAGTCTATTTGGAGTTCTGTAGGCTTCTTGTATGTTCATAGGCATCTCTTTCTTTAGGTTAGGAAAGTTTTCTTCTACAATTTTATTGAAGATATTTACTGGCTCTTTAAGTTGTAAATCTTTGCTTTCTTCTATAACTATAATTCTTAGGTTTAGTCTTCTCATTTTGTTCTGGATTTCCTGTATGTTTTGGATTACAAGCTTTTTGCATTTTGCATTTTCTTTGATTATTGAGACAATAATTTCTATGGTATCTTCTGTACCTGAGATTCTTCTATTTCTTGTATTCTGTTTTTGGTGCTTGCATCTATGATGCCTGATTTCTTTCCTAAGTTTTCTGTCTCTAGAGTTTTCTCCATTTGTGATTTATTTATTGTTTCTACTTCCATTTTTAGATCCTGGATGGTTTTGTTAAGTTCCTTCACTGCTTTGTGTTTTCCTATATATCTTTAAGGGATTTTTGTGTTTCCTCTTTAAGGGCTTCTACCGGTTGACCCTTGTTCTCCTGTATTTCTTTAAGTGAGTTATTTATGTCTTTCTTGAAGTCCTCTATCAGCATCATGAGATGCAATTTTAAATCCTAATCTTGTTTTTTCCAGTGTGGTGGTGTGTCCGGGACTTGCTGTGGTGGGAGAACTGGGTTCTTATGTTGCCAAGTAACCTTGGTTTCAGTTGGTAGGGTTCTTGTGCTTGCCTTTCACCATCAGGTTAGTTTTGTTGGTCTTGTTGTGTCTGGTTGGAGCTTGTTCCTCCTGTGGGCATGTTTACCCGTGTCTGTACTCCTGGGAGACCATCTCCCTTCTGGCAGGATCTGTGCACAGAAGGTTGTGGAGCTGCCTCACTTCCTGGTGCAAGTGGTAACCTGAAGGCTTCTGTCTGAGTATCTCCAGAGAGATATTGGAGAGAAAGCAGAACTTTCACCTCTATGCTCAAAAGTGAAAGCACTGCTGGGAGATCATTCCTTCCTGGAGGGCTGGGCACAGAAGGCTATGGAGCCACCTGGCTCCCTGGTGCAAAATCTACTCCCTTGAAGTAGACCCTTGAACCCTGTGGTCATTGTGGTTTCTTAAACATAAGTCTGATTATGTTAAATTTGAACATTCTAAAAGGGCACTTTCTATTTTTAACAAAGCATGTGGAAAAACTGTCTCCTCTCCTTCCCTGCCTGGGCTGCATGGTTAGCATTTATTTTCAGCCAAATGTCCATTAAGCTGTACATTGATAACACTGCCTGAATGGAGGTATGGCAACAAAGATGCTTTCTGGACCTTCCTAACATTATCAAGAACTGATATTCAAAATGAACTCTTTTAAAATGCTATGAAATTATTACATGGTTTGTGTCTTTATGCTAATTATGTTACCCCAAAACCTGCTAGCAGTTTTCCACATGCAGGACTAAAGGAAGCTTGTCCCCAGTTGGGTTTTGACTGGTCAATAAAGTTACCAGTAGCCAATGGCCTGGTAAAGAGACAGAAAAGACTTTCAGGATTCCCTCGAAGGTACTTAGGAAAGAAGAAGAAGAGATTCCTCCATGACAAGGGTGTAGAAGACGGATTAGACTGAAAAGGCACAAGAGGAAGAGGCAGCATTGTAGGTACAGGAGGAAAACTGACACAAGAGTACACTGCCCAACAGAATCCATGGCAGCAAAGATAAAATATAAACTTAGTATTAACTCAGGAATACTGGAGGGGAATCTGTTAACCATTAAGAATTAGGGAGGGAGCTGTTTAAAGCATTTAAATATAAGATTCTGTGTGTGTGAGAGTGTGTGTGTGTGTATGTGTGTGTGTGAGTGTGTGTGTGTGTGTGTGTGTGTGTGTGTGCTTATCTTTCATTCATGAATCTAAAACATTTGAGTGGGTAGCAAGAAGCATGTGTGTATCTGCCAGGCAGTTTAGAGCAGATTAACTAACTTTACCACTTCAAAAATATTTTATCTCAGTCAACAGAAAACCATTCTCTCATTCATCATTCCTTCATGTCTACAAAGACAAATGTATAAACATACGTAAATACCAATCAGTATTGTATCAAATGACTTAGGAATATTTTACTAGGTTGGACTGAGCAATTATATCCTTTTCCTATTTCTAATGTGACCACTTGGGCAATATTCACTTGTGGATGCCATCTTTTATGTCTTTAACTATAACTTGTATTTAATTCCTACATCTATCCCCGTATTGCATTCTCTTTCATATTTTCCCTACCTACCTCTAAGACCATGTGACATCTAGGTTCTTAAAGGTTCTTGAAGTATTTTGGTAATAACAGAAGGCAAGTATAGTTCAATAAATTGTGAGGGAAATTGGAGCTATAATTTATTAACAGTATACTCCGATTGGGAAGGGTTTTCTACTTTGAAGAGAAATTTGAAAGGTAATGTAATGAACTACCTTCCCTCTGCAGAGCATAAAAACGCCTTTGTTTGTAACTTATTGTTACTTTCGGTCTTTATGTTTCGAAGGTCTTAGATTGCTCCTTAGAGTTTAGAATTTGTCTGTACAGAACATTACAATGTCATAAAGAAGGAGAAATATCCCCAAGTTCAAACTTCTATTTTCTATAATAAAGGAATCAAAATCACACAGAACTCATTCTTCATGGTAGAATTGTGTGCCCCACAACCTGAGACTAAGGACAAAGAAGTGCCCGCACCTCCTCTCCTCAGTTCTCAGCAGTTTTCATTTTCAAGCCACCACTACAAAGTTCCTTTTTCCAGTTACTAAGATGAATACAGAAAAGATTTAATGCTTCTGGGCATTTTGGCGTAAAAGAAAAAAAATATCCTATCACCTGAATAACTAATGTAGACCTTAATATGATACTCAACTTTGTGATTCTGGTATAGACAGAAAGAAAACAGATAGATTGCACTTGAATACCTACCCAAATGTATTCAGTATCTCAACCTATAAAGTCATCTTTCAAATAAAAAAATATAGAAGGTGGATGCCTTTTTTTTTAATGCCAGGCTGCCTGATTTATGACAATGACTGTGTTTATTCACACCAAATAACAATAACAAGAAAAACAGAACAAAACGGAGATCCATCCAACCTTCTCAGAAGATACAGCTTCTGAATTTTGATGTGAAATTTCAGACTTGTCTAAAATTATACTGGTATCTACTGATAAAACAATTAGAACAAATGTCTGGAGACAAGAAGCACTTGAAAGCCCATGAATGCATGTGCTCCACTCAGCAATTGACTGATGCAGAGATTCTTGCTTTACAGATTCATGTGTATCAGCAAAACCCATTTGGATAAGAAGGGCTTCTTTGCAAAACCCTTTCTATAATAATTATTTCAAAATAAAAAGAGTGTAACCTTCTTAAGTCAGCAGCATTAAGAACAAAGAAGTAATTACTATTGTCCTTATAAACTACTAAGATGTTCAAATTCAGAAATTTAAAAAGCAAGACTTGGAACAGGCAGATGTAAAGGTTACATTATATATATATATATACTCATTTCAGTTTAAGCTTGTTCACACCTATCGCTTTGGAAAAGGTAATTTTAGAATTTCTTTGTTCATGTCAGTGACAGCAGGAGTATATTGTGAGCAGTTGGACGTAGAAAAGAATTTATCTTGGAATCTACTCTTTTCCACCCTGCCCAGTAATAATAAGGACCTGAGTTATCTAATGTAGGGTCTCACTACAAAGCACTATGATTTCTTAAAAACCAAAGCAAACAACCAAAAAAAGAGGCGAAAAATTCAGCTTCTTTTTTTTTTTTTTTTTAGATGTTAGTGGTTATGAAACCACGAAGATATACACGCTTTTAAGATAAATTGTGTGTGTGTGTGTGTGTGTGTGTGTGTGTGCGCACTACTGGGCAAACTCACATGCGCACCAGCACTCGGCTTTGTATGTTGTTTGTGTAATCTTTTGAATATATATATATATATATATATATATATATATACATACATATATATACACACACACACACACACACACACACACACACATATACATATACATATACATATACACATGCACATAGAGGGCAGAATTTGACAATGACAGTTTACGTCAGTCCTTATATAACTTATTTTTTTTGGGACGGTCTCAAAGTGTGTAACTCATAGACTTAACTAGACTGGAGAACTGAGGCACTAAAGGCATCTGTCTGTCCTCATGTTCTGTCTGTCCCCATTTGCTAGTGCTGGAACTACGCAGCATATGCCATGACACCCAGCGTGAGTGTCAATGCTGGGAGTCCCATTTAGCAACTGCTGACTGCACAGCAGGCACTGGACTGGCCAAACCAACTCTGTAGACTCTAAAACATATTAGTATTTTTATTTTAGAAGTTAAAAATAGGGTGACATTCAGCTGGTGGTTCTGGGAGATGTACCTTCCATCTTAGATCATGGCCAAGTTCATCTGTAACTTCGCGGAGACGGCATCGTCGATGGTGGCAGCTACCATGACTTACTCGAGGCCTCGATTGGCCACATTTTGGCACTATGCCAAGGTTGAGCTGATTCCCCCAACCCCTGGTGAAATCCCTACAGCTATTCAGAGTATGAAAAATATAATTCAAAGTGCTAAAACTGGGAGCTTCAAACCCCTTACAGTTAAGGAAGCTGCACTGAATGGTTTGGTGGCCACTGAGGTGTGGATGTGGTTTTATATGGGAGAGATCATAAGCAAACGTGGCCTTGTTGGCTATGATGTATGAAGACCAATCTTTAACTTCCCATTTGAGTTCTTATTTGAATGTTCTTGGACCATGTGTAACAGGACTGCTATCTGAATAAAATAAAGTTAAAAATACCTACCAGGATTGGGATTGTAAACTGATACAACTACTCTAGAAATCAATCCAGAGGTTCCTCAGAACACTGGAAAGAGATCTACCTGATGACCCAGCAATACCATTCTTGGGAATATACCCAAAAGATGTCCCACCATGCCACAGATGTACGTGTTCCACTGTGCTCATAGCAGCCTTGTTTGTGATAGCCAGAAGATGGAAACAACCCAGATGTCCCATGACAGAAGAATGGATACAGAAAATGTGGTTCATTTATACAATGGAATACTACTCTGCTATTATGAAGAAGGACATCATGAGTTCTGCAGGCAAATGGATGGAACTAGAAAATATCATCCCGAGTGAGGTAACTCAGACACCAAAACACATGGATGGTATGTATTCACTAATAAGTGGATATTAGCCAAAAGACAAAAAAGTATAGAATACCCAAGATACAGTCCATAGTACTCAAAATGGTCAACAAGCTGAAGTGCCCAAGTAGGACACCTCAGTCCCACTTGGAGAGATAAGAAAGCAATCACAAGGGGAAAGGGGGAACCTGGGGGACACCTGGGTGGGGGGTGGGGAAGAGGGGAACCTGATATGGTATTGGATGAGGAAAACAGACTGAAGCCCTGAGTGCCACAGAAAGACTGTAAACAGGCAATCTCAGGAGGTATGGGGGGGGTGGGTCCCTCTAGAATATACCAGAGACCTGGAAGGTGAGAGACTCTCATGACTCAAAGGGAGGGACTCTCATGAAATGCTCTTCAGTGCGGAGAAGGAACTTGTAGGGTCCACCTCCAGCAGAAAGGCAGGGCATCAAGTGATAGATGACGTTGCCATCCCACAGTCAAAACTCTGACCCATCATTGGTCCTGTCCAAAAGAACCACAGGGATGGAAATGGAGAGGAGCCCAAGGAAAAGGAGCTCCAGCCCAAAGTGGGATCCAGCTCAAGGGGAAGCCCCAAGGACTGACACTGTTACTGAGGCTATGGAATGCCCACAAAAAAGGACCTGTCATGACTGCCCTCTAAAAGACCCAACAAGCAGCTGAAAGAGTCAGATGCAGATAGTTACACCCAACCAATGAACAGAAGCTGCTGACCCCTGTGATTGCGTTAGGTAAAAGCTGGAAGAAGCTGATGAGAAGGGTGGCCCTGAAGAAGGACCTGCAGGCTCAACTAACCTGGACCCCCAAGATCACTCAGCTACTAGAACACCAACCAGGCAATATACACCAACTGATATGAGCCCCCCACCCCCAACACATATACAGCAGAAAACTGCTGGGTCTGGGTTTAGTCTGAGAAGATGCACCTAACCCTCAAGAGACTGGAGATCCCAGAGAGTATAGAGGTCTGGAGGGGTGAGGGGTGGGAGAAGGGGGACATCCTCATAGAGACAGAGGGGCAGGGAGGAGGTATAGGATGGGGAACAGTCAAGAGGGTAGACCTGGGGGTAAAGAAAATCTGGAGTGTAAAAAAAAATTTTTTTAAAGGCCAATAACTACTAGGATGATGAAATGCATCTGAACATCTGAGTGTAAAGAACCAATATTGTATGATTCAGTAACAGGAAGCAAGAAGTAGAAACACAGTCCTAAAGGGGCCACATAACTAAAATGTCCAATAATTTGGAAACTTATGACTTTCTCCTTTTCCATTATTCAGAAGTTAGCTACTTTCTTTTCAGAATGGTTTGTTTGCATATATGTAATTTGCACGCGTTTGAAGTGCCAGTAGAGGTCAGAAGAGTCCATTCAAGAGACGGTCTTTGAGATTGGCTTTGGTTTTGAGCTTTTAAAACTTAATTCTCTGGAAATGGAGTTGGAGACAGTTGTAACTCACCGTGTGGATGCTAAGAACCCAACCCAAGTCCTCTGCAGGAGATTTTCTAATCTTCAAATATGCTTCATTCTGAAAAATTTGTGAAGTAGCATTGCTTGCAATGCTTCTTGGAATGTGTCTTGTAGAACAATACAACTATTTAAATGAATTCACTCCTGAAAAATAATAGCACCTTTCAGGGTTTGTAGGTGGATTTTTGTACTTGTCTTGTAAATATGCCACCACCCATGGCTACCTCCGGTCTTGACATATATTTTCACATAAAATAACTTCCTTTGGTTGTTGCTGACAGTCTCCAGACTGAAAAAGATGGTGTTTTCCAAATCTCTTAATCACCCTATTTATGAACTCTTTCTGCCCTGCTATTATAGAAATGGATGCATATGAACTCGCCAGCTCCACAAAAATATTTTTTTTTTAGTCAAATACCTGTCATCTTAGGAGAAAGATACAAGGAACCATGTAAGACTCCCCACTTGAAAATGTTCTTTAGCCTCCAACTCAAGCAGTGTAGGTAGTTAATTTATTTACTAGATCTGGGGATGGGGGTGGTAGGAGTGGGGACCAGTAGAAAGGTAGTTATAAGCCTTGTGCTAAAACTATGTCTTGACTTTTTTATCAAAACTTTGGTCAAATAGCACAAATAGAAAAACTTATATCTTTACATCTCTGCGTTTTATCTTTCTTCGGGTTTCTCTGTGTGTTACACCTTTCACATTTCAACTATACCCATATTCTCTTGAACAGTGGGAACATGAATAGTATTTCCTAAATATAGTCTTGCTGTTGTAGAAAGACTCTCTTCTTTACTGTGTGGAAGAATCAATCATCTTTCAATAAAAATCTGATGGCCAATGAGTTGAACCATTGCTGAGTCCTGCCTGGTCACTATGCAAGACAAGGGATGGTGTGACATTGTTCTAACCTACCACAGGAGCAGAGCCAGGAGAGCATAGACCTCCCTGTATTGGCATTCCTTCTAAGCTCCATTCAACAGTTACCTAGCAATAGCGAGGTAGGCGTGGCTTGCAATGAGAAAGGGAGTGTTTCCCACCTCTCCTTCTCTCTGACTCTCTGACTGACTCTCTGTCCTTTTTCTCTCCCTAACCAGATTTTACTCTCTCCCCTTCCCCTTCCACACTTCTCTCCAAGTGTTCTTGACCAGCCTCTTCTCTGTCTCTGTCTCTGTCTCTGTCTCTGTCTCTCTCTCTCTCTCTCTCTCTCTCTCTCTCTGTGTGTGTGTGTGTGTGTGTGTTCTTCTCTGTCCCCTTTCTTTCTCTGCCTCTACTCCCTTCTCAATACCGCTTCCCATGTCTCCAAATAAACTCTATTCTATACTAGACTGCATGTGCCTGGTACCTGGGAGGATTGCCTCAGCCTGGGACTGCTGAGAAACTCACCCACCTCGCCATGTTGTGCTCTACAAACATGTGTCCCTGGTTTTATAATACACATCATTTGGTGCAGAGTCTCGGATTTAGAAACTTGCAGGTTCACATTTCCTGCTGCCGCATGGACTTTCTAGCCATCGGATGGCTGCGCTAGACATGCATCCAAACACCAGCAGATTGGTAAGCTACTCTTTCGTCCCTCTCCTCTCGGGCTCCCCCCTCCCTGCACACTAGTCAGTGTAAATGGCCCCTGGTGCTAAAGGAGGCTTGTAGAGCTCACAGTCACCTCTGGTGTCCTTGAGGATAGTAACACAGAGGCACTCACAGTCATGACTGGCTCTCCTTGATGACTTTTCCATTTTAGCGCCTCAAAACCTACTTTCACCTCGTGATTATCTGGTGACCTAGCCCGACTCTCTGCTTCTGGTTATTAGTTTATCCTCAGGATACTGGTAGATATTCTACTCTCACTCAAAAGGTATTATCTTCACTTCTACTTCCAGACTCTCTACTGGGACGCCTCCCAGTCTTAAAGGCTTCTGAAATCACGGAATAAATTTGGCCCCAATAACTACTAAGTAATAACTCTAAATGGGTGCTTAACTGTGCACAAAGAAAAAAAAAACACAAAAACAAAAAACTTTTACAACATCATTCCAAACAAGGAAAAGGATTTCTGTGTGCAGGCTTTTCCCCACCTTCGTTCCCAATTGCTTTATTCCTTCACTCTCTGCTCTCAGCCCCTTTAACTTTATTATTATTATTATTATCATTATTATTATTATTATTTGTATACACTTCAAATATTATCCCCCTTCCGGGTTTGCCCAATGCAAGCCCCCTCTCCCATCATCTCCCTTCCCTCTGTGAGGGTGCTCTCCCACCACCCACCCATCCACTCCTGCCTCACTACCTTCACATCCTCCTATGCTTGGCATCGAGCCTCCACAGGACCAAGGGCCTCTCTTCCCATTGATGCTGGATAAGGCAATCCTCCGCTACATCTATAGCTGGAGCCATGGAGTGCCTCCGTGTGTAATCTTTGGTTGGTGGTTTAGTCCCTGGGAGCTCTGTGGGGGTCTGGTTTGTTAATATTGTTCTACCTATGGAGTTGCAATCCCCTTCAGCTCCTTCAGTCCTCCCCCTAACTCTTCCCTTGGGGCCCCCCTCACTCAGTCCGATGGTTGGCTGTGAGCATTCTCGTCAATATTGGTCAGACTCTGGCAGAGCCTCTCCGGGGACCAATGTCAGCAAGTGCGTCTTGGAAACAACAATAGGGTCTGGGTTTGATGCACAGAGATGGGACAGATCCCTACGGGGGGGGGGGGTAGTCTCTGGATAGCCGTTCCTTCCGTCTCTGTTCCACTCTTAGTCCCTTTATTTTCTTTAGATAGTAACAATTCTACTCACCCATCTAAAAAATTTAACCCCTTTAACTCTTAATCGTGCTCTCCAGATCTCGTTTCAGGCTTCACTTACTCAGCCAATGCTGTCTGCAGCTCTGTGCTCCCACGGACCCTGCCGGCCACTGCTGCTGCCAGTTGCTTGCTGCAGTGAACAGCCTCAAATTTCTACTTCCTGGGAAATTTTATCTCTGGTTTCTTTCCATTCTGGTTTGCGCCAGCTGTTGGGAGAAGGACCTGCTAAGCTGCAGGGGCATCCCATTCATCTGCCACACCAGTGCCTCTGCACAAATCCGCAAAAACGTGTCTATTTGTTTTCACATGTTTATTTGGCTCTGCTGATACAAAGCCGTGATTCTGCCATTCCGATTTGAGGAATAACAAATATGTGAATTTCCTCCACAGGCAGAACTATCACTTCTGTGACCTCTTAGCTAAGGGCGGTCACGTGGCTTGTTGTCCCTTAAGTGCCATCTTGGTTGAAGGCAGGCTCGTCACTATCCACCATCTTTGTTATGGGCAGTTTCCACTTCACTGCCTTCTTTAGAACAGCCTGACTTACGGTCCCCAAAGACGCTTTTCAGTTAAGATTTTCGTATGCTTTCTATCCCACCTTGGTAAATAATAATTTAAATATTAATTTAAAAATTTAAAACATTAAAAAGGTTAAAGATCACTCCCTTAGTGTTATGTTTAGCCTTGTTTTTGCTACTGTCATTAAGTTACAATATATTTTCCTTATTTGCCAGATAAATTTTAGAAAAATAATTGAAAAAAAAAAAACCCAGCTTGTTTAACTCAGATATGCTTAATAGGTACTAGCTCTCAATCTTGTCACAAATTTGCTGAACATAATGTTAGATGTTTAAGCTTACTATGACGAACAGAGGCTCTAAAATCCTAACAGTGACTCCCAAAGTCTCTGAGAAGATATGGGCACAACCACAAGATTTTCCATAGACTGTGGTATGTCAAACATTGAAAAAGACCACCACTCCATTGCTACCTCCCTGCCTAATGGCAGGGCTTGGCCTAAACTCTGGACAAACAGAGGACACTCGGAGAGAACTCAATGACAGGAAGGTTGAAGGGAACAAAAGAAAGACCAGGGAGGGGTTGATATTTTTGGCAGGGTCCCACTTAAGAGGAACTCATTTAAAGGGCTCTAGGCTCACTGCTTCTTTGTTCTCTTTGAAACCCAGCAACTCTGTGAAAGAGGAGTTTCCAATTTACATATTTACGTTAAGTCACTCCAAAGTGTCAAGCAAATTTGATTTTTATTTATATTTTGCAAACGAGTCGTTTTTTTGGATGTGCTCAGACATACTTTGTAAGAGTTTAAGAGTTTGATAATGTCTCAGAATCTCCTGAGCTACTGGAAAAGTAAAAATTGACAGAAAAAGATAATTTTGTTATGCCACGGAACCTGGCAGGTGGGCAAAGCATTTGAGTGGAATTGCAGCGACTTTCAATTATCTATCCTTAGACACTTGTCTGTTTCTCCTGGTGGCCTATCTAATGAATAGCTCTTCTGCAGATGGTGAGAAACTAGCATTCTTAATTGCTAGCAAGCTAAAATTAACAACAATCATGAGCCTTGCTAGGGGAAGAATCTGGTATAATAGAGTTCATCTGTCAAGAAAAGGAAATTGGATATTTACTTTGATGGCATATACAATCTGATAAGTGGTGAGGATTGTTTGAGTATTATGAATTCTTCTAATTGTTATAAAATATACTATCAATAAAAGCAGATCTAGTAACTGCTAAGTTGTTTTCAACAGTTTAAAAACTAAGCAAGTATAATATGAACTTACCTGTACCTCAATGTTAACATTTGTCATGAGTTTAGATAACAAATTGACATCAGTAATTTATATTGTATAACTTTTCCTCCCAAGATTATAATCTTTAATTTGACAAGTATTCCTTACTTGTTTCTCAACAGAACATGGAATACATGTTTATTATGCAAATACATATGCAAATGTCCAAGGAATAATGACTACAGTGTGATTTTATTTCCATTTAATATTAACATTGCAATTATTGTATCATAAGCCATTCTTTACAATTAATTTTAAATTGCAATGGTCATATAAAATTGAAGGGAAGCACAAAGATATTTTACAAAGTAGAGACTGAGGAAACTGAAAATCTTGTTAGAAATTAATTTCCAGATAATTTTTGACATTTCTACAGATAGACTTCTGCAAAAACATATTAGAATATTTTTCCTAACCTCATTTTGTATCACAGTTGTAAAGATAAAAAAGGGGGGTGGGGGGAGGAGAATTCAACAAAAGTCAGCATAGTTTTTAACTACAGTTGTGTTTAACTTTTATTTAAATGTCTAACTTCTAGGACACACGCATTGGATTGAAACCAAAAATTCTCTATTTCAAAGCGTTCCTTTACCTGGTTACTTAAGCAAGGTGTGTCAGACTGAAAAGTCAAGGTTAATGGTGTTGAAATAGGAAACGTATTGGGTGCCTAGGCAGGTTAGAAGTATACAGGGCATCCTAGAGTTCTTTAGGGCATAAAGTTCCACTAAAATGTGTCACTGGTGACCACAACTGATCAAAATGTAGAGTTGTGAAGCCTGCAACTGACAACACCTGCACCTAAGTCTCAGGGATCCTTGTGGAAGAAAGAGTGCAAACACTGTAAAATCCAGAGGAACAGAAAGCCTTCTGTGGGAATAAGTCTCCATGAAATGTCAGAGGAACGCTACCCACAATGTCTTACCAACATGACTTCACAAACAAAGATGGCAGCAATAGATGTGCCCCCATGGAAAGGGAAAAACTCAGGAAACCTTGACATTAGACCAAGAACTACAGGTATTGTATTTAGCGTTACAGGTAACTCTATGTACCGTATGTCCCATTTGCATCTTAAATCTCCACTCAGGAGTCTGTAGTTTACTAAAATGAAACAAAAGTTACCTTGAGATACTCTAGGATCTTGAACTAAAGGAGCAGAATTAGCTGGCCTTGGCTGGGACATTTTCTACTACTTCTCTTTGCCAACCAAATTTTGTTATGTGTTTGTAAGGCTTTGTCTAAGACTTTTTGTACCTCTGTCTCATCTACTCTTCCTGCCTTAATGTCTCTTCATAGATAGTAATCGTTTCTTGGAATGCCAGTAGAATAAAAGGCACAGAAAGTGAATTGAATGGTTCATTTCTAAGCACCCTTGGGTATTTATGAGATAAACAAAAGCTAGGAAGTGTTTTGGCAGCCCCATTAAAACCCTATTAAAAGGTTTCGGAGTAAAGAACTAGCTGAATAAGATAAGAAAATAGAAGTTCATCTAAGAATTCTCAAGGTGAAGTTGCCATTTTTTTGCTATGCAGTATTTATGTCTTAGTACCAATGTCGAGTAGCAGTTAACAGAAGATAGTTCTTCCCTTATAATAATTGCAAACATAGCTTTCCTTCTTGTCTATGAATTAGTTCTGTTTGTTGTATCCTCCAACAATTTAAATAAGGCTACCTTGGAAATTATTTATAAACATATTAGAAATATGATAGGGAAGGTTTAGCAAAACCTTCTGTGCAGTGTTTGAAAATTTAATTGTAACATCAAGCATCTGAGTATAATTTAGTGACTGCCCTTGGTGTCATCTGAATATGATCTATGTGGGGGAGGGGGAGTGACAGCCCATGTGATGTTTTGCTCCAACTTGAGGCTGTCTGCTGTTATTCTTCACTCTTGCCAGTACTAGAATGCCCCAATCTCAAACAACCTTACCATCCAAATGACACTTTCTGCTACGTATTTCCGATTATCTTAGCTAACTTGTTGGTTCCATCACAAAGTAAAAATGTTTTCTTCCAATCTAGCATTAGGTATGCACGTTTTATTTGGTAAAACACTTATCATCCATCAATTTTCCAGACTCGAATGTCTTGCCGACATAAAACAACAATGGGCTGCTGTCTGGTTGGGAAGCAGAGAATGTCAGAGCAGCAAAGACAGTAACTTGGGCCGACAGAAAGGCTAACACTTAAATGCGATTTCTGATTTTTGGGAAAGGAATTATTGGACCTTCTTCATCGCTGTTCACATATTCTGTTGCCCCTCAGGTCTTTCCTTTTCCGCTTTTAATATTAGATTTGGAGAGATTCAATTGACTGCTGTGCTCTACTGCCTAATCAGTCAGTAAAGAAGCACCAAAGTCAAGAAAAATATTTTAAGAGATGTCAGTTCTATAAAAGTCAACAGAGATAAAGAGATTTATTGCTTCTGTCCTCACTGCTGACCTGATTCTATTGGAGTCAGAAATCAAGAAAATCCAATTGTTTGTGTGTGAGTATGAAAGCAAGCAAGCAAGCAAGCAAGCAAGCCTGAGAAAAAGATTTAGTTTACAGGGGAAGGAATAATATTTGTAAGTTGTCAGAAGTCCCTCGAAGTTGGTATTTTGTGTACTACCTGAATTTCTGGGTTTGTTTTTTTCCTATTGTCTGAGCAGAAAGCAAACTAAAACAACATGTGTGCTCCTTTGTGATTACACTCATTTGCCCATTAACTCATGAATTTTGTAAATCTATATTTAATATGCTTCTACTGTGTGTTCTCAGTTGCTAAGATTCTAACAGTGAACAAAACTGTCTTGGCTCTATTTTTATACAATGTCATTAATGCTAAAGACACGATATCCAACCTTTCAAATAAAGAGGAAGGCGGCTGTCGTGAAGCAAGAATGAGAGAAAAAGCTGCTCAAATTATAGATCAATCAACTAGTGATTTCAGTAATTATTGAGTAGCACTTAACTCCAGTCTAACTTAGACAAGACTGTAGATTCATTTGAGGCCCTCTGGGATCCCAGAGACATCACAGATGAAGAGATGAAGATGTCTGGAACTGATTTGTTCAGGTAGCTTATGACGCATAGTAAAATCCTGAAAATCCAGTTCCCTATGTTGTCTGCATTTCATTTTCATGTTACATAAACAACTAACTCTTCTACAAAGGTGAAAATAAGTGATTCTACCACTTTAGGCTCTCGAAAACTTACCATTTGCTTTCTGAGTTTATTAGGACACTTGAAAATTAGTACATTTTAATTTCTTATTTATGGTTTATGACCATTAATAAGAAAAAAGTACATTGAAAGACCTTAAAGGTGAATTTATCATTGAAAAGTTTCTAAACCCCTATAATTTCTAACTATATTCCAAATATGTATGCATAGACCCACAGGTAAGTAAATTATTACCCCTCATCTGAGACATTTCTCTTTGCAACAGATGAGAGGAACATTGCAAATATCTACAGTTGTTTGAAATAAGCAACCATGGTATGCACAACTCAATTTGTTATTCGAACAAATTATGTGTAGGATCTGTGTTATATATTGAATATATAACACATAACATTCTGGGGAACATTATAGAAGAAGGATAAAAAATATTGTAAGATCTAGTGGATAGAAACATGTGCCTTAAGATAATGCCTTCTTGATATGATAGGGAAGATGAGGATTCTCAACAAAATAGTTGCCAAAATAATATCTCTATAATAACCACAGCAGAAGCCATGACAACAGAATTTGGGGAGATTTCAAAATACTCCACCTCTAGATGAAGAGCATCAGTGAATTCAGAATAGATGTCTATGCGCCAAACATTTAAAACCAATATTTTAGCTTAGTTTCTGAACTAACAATAATCCACCAGTAAGGCTTCCACCTACCTTGCAGTGTTCCAATTAAAAGGGCTGAAATGTTTTGTTTATAGAACCTCCTAAAAAATCTCATGATTTTAAATTAAAAGGAAAATTAAACCTTCAAATACAGTGAGCTTTATCATTCCATGTTGTACAACTTCAAACTAAATCCATGGTAGAAAAAAATTCGGGTCTACAGTAATGGCTCTGCAGAGAAAAGCATATAATATTTCCATAGAGTAAATAGTTCATATTAGTAGTACTGAGCTGATCATCTATTCGACAGATACTAATGAACCTAGGCTCACCATGCAAAAACTGGGAAAAAAGAGTCAACTCAGCAAGATAAAACAGGCTACAGTGTCTTCTTAGCTAATGATGACTGCAGTTTATTGAAGAGGCTTTAGAAGTCTAAACTGGATTGTTTAAAAGTCAAGGACCGACTAGGCATCTGGAGGGAGTTGTCACGTATATATTTCAAAGCATGAGTAATTTGTTTTTGTTTTTTTTTTTCATAACAAAAATATTTCAAGTAGAAACCCATTTTGTGTTCTTTTCCCTGTAGGAATCAACCATATTCCAAGTGGGTCCCAACAGAAATAGATTTTCTATGTTGGTTTGTACAGGCTGTGGTTATTGTTCTTGGGTTTCTTGTTTGTTTGTTTTTTGTTGTTCTATTTTGTTTTGTTTTGTCTTTAAAGAGAGAGAAAGAACTTGAAGTTGGGTGAGTAGAGGACATGGGAGGATTGGGAAGTGGTTGGTGAGTTGGAAACTCTATGATTGGAAAATATATTCCATGAAAATTAAAAAAAATTCCATTGTAGTAATTTTTTTCGAGAGTCGGATGACCACATTCTAATTTGCCATCGTTAATCTAATTTTATTACCATTTTATTTTGAATATTGGTTTATTGTCTGCTTTCACTACTAAAAGTATTCTGGTACCCAGAATAAATCAGGTGGTCAATTTATTTATAAAAATCTAAGATGGGAGTCTTGTCTTATCTCCTTGTATTAAATAACTAATTTGAACTCTAATAAAAATGATTTAAAGGTGAATAAGAACAGAATACAGAACTTATAACCAAAGGCACTGTAGGCAAAGTTTTAAGGAGAATACTCCATGCACTTGGAATGTGTAGCAGTTAGAAATTTGCGAATCATTCCAAGACTCAAGCAAAGTTTAATTCCTTTATTGATTTTTCTACAACCGAGTGTTATAAACTCAGTAAACACTAGTTGGGAAATGAGATAAAATTTCAGTTCAGCAGACAGACCTCGGATTGACCTCTTACTGTTAGAACAACATAACTTTATTGTGATTATGATAAAGGTCCGTGGAGCAACCAAGGCTGTCCATACATAGATTACTATTCCTATATGGAAGTGTTGAAACAATACTTTGAATAAAATATTCTTTTAAAATGCAGTAAAATGATGAATAAACAGGATAAAATGCAGTAAAATGTTGTCTTTAAGGCAAAATGTACCTCTCTTAAGATGTGATTCATAGGAAGGAAAAAATGCTAAAAAAAAAAAAAAAAAAAAAAAAAAAAAAAAGTAGCCTGAGAGTACATTTGTTGGGAAATGTTATATTAATTACTTTTCTATTGCTTGATAAATGCTGTGACAGAGTTAATTTAAAATGAAAACATTTACTTGTGCCAATGGTTTCAGAGGGGCGTGGTCATGATGGGAACTTGGCTGCATGATGATAAAACCAGCAGAGAGTGCAGAGCCTGAACCACAGGATAAGGACAGTTAAATGAAAAATGCTACGAGTCCTTTCAACCTCAAAACCTACTCCCAACCTGTGATACCCTTCTTCCACCAAACGGGGATCAAATTTTCAAATGTATGACTCTATGGGAGCCATTCTCATTCAAAATACCATAAACATCCAGGTTTTGCCCTCAATTTTACTGTAAAACCTATTTTGAAAATGAAGTTTCAGATTTCACTGCAAACATTTTCTTCAGTGAATTTTATATTCCTTCTCTTACAAGGACCTATTTGTAATTCCATACCTGACTGAAAGAAAATATTATGCAGACCTGCCAAAGTGTGTCATTAAGTCAGTGAATTCTAAAGAGGACATTGTGTCACACAGGTGCCAGGAAGATCTGCCTTACAATGGAGACTTCATTCTGAAGAGAATAAGACAAACCCCAGCAGGGATGCAGACTGTTTAAGACTTAAAGCAGCAATAAAACAACATGAGGCATTTAAGATAAACAAAATTGGATCTCTCAAGAAGTCAGAATGTTAAAAAAAAAATGAGATGATGGTGGCACATGCCTTTAATTCCAGAAGGCAGAGGGGCAGAGAGGCAGAGGCAGAGGCAGAGGCAGAGGCAGAGGCAGAGGCAGAGGCAAGCAGATTTATGAGACTGAGTTCCAGGACAGCAAAGACTACACAGAGAAATCTTGACTCAAAAAACAAACAAACAAACAAAAAACAAACACACACACACACACACACACACACACACACACACACACACACAAAAGCTGGAATGTTTGGATTTTAAGGAAATGCATTGAACACATGAAGTCCTCTCAGGGATCTTACTAGATGTTACTAGCAGTTTCATTCTCTACAGTCTCAGTGTTTCTCACTCAGCTATTATCGTTCTTAGTCAATTTTCCATTGTTTCCAAGTGCTTTTGTAATAAACATGTAAGAAAGTGAGCAGGTCTTACAAATTCAACTTTAGCAGTTTCAGGCAAGGACTGGTCAGTAACATTGCAATAGTATCAGCTGCAAGTGGTTCATGATAGCATCCCTCTATTGGGAAATTGTCTAACTTGGAGCTAACAGGCAAATTGATGGAAAGGGGGAGGGATTGGGTTCTACTATTACATACCATGTAGTTTTTGCTACCCTTATTTTAAGCTCTGGGAAGAACATGTTACCAGTCCAATCCAGGTTCCCTTGGTTCCATAGATGAAACACACACACACACACACACACACACACACACACACACTAACTTATTTTTCAACCTACCTTATGGCTCAATTTCTGGGTGCTTCTAGCATGCTTTTAGCAATATTTTCAGCTCAGCAACCTAAATCTGCCCTCCACTTTAGTTGTTGTTCAGTTGGCTTCTTGTTCAGTAACCCAAAACTGCCCGCAGCTTGAGTTGTGCTTCCAATGTCCCACCTGGGGAGATGACCATTGACTCCGCCACCTGAGATCTCACATGGCTGGTCAACTTTTCCCCCTCTAAAGCATGGGAAATTCCTCTCTCCCCTGCATTTGCTAGCTTGCCTGTAGGGAACTGGAAGTCCCACCTATTTGGCCCAGCTCATTAGCTGCTAGCATTTTTATTAATGGTTTAAAAACTAATTGGGGAAGAGGACCTTAGCATCGAACCAACCCCTATACTATTCCCTTAAAGGAAATTCTCCAACAACCAGAAGACTATCAACTATTCCTCACCACTTATAGTCACGTGTCTCCTAATAGTGTTGCTGTCTAGATACTAAGCCTTCAGGAGGCAAAGATGGCTTCACATTCCAGTATTGAGAAGAAGACAAGCCCTCTGGGGTCACCTTAAACTCTTTAGCCAAACTCTTCACAACATCATTCAAGATAAATCCAAGTTCCACACTCATCATGCTTCTCACCAGCCACCATCATGCTAATACATGTCAATGCCAACATGGGAATTTACGATTTTGTTAATGACATATTTCAATCTTGGGAAATATGGTGGTTTGAATAGGAGTACTCTGCTTACATTCATATATCAGAATGCTTTCTTTGCAGGGAGTGGCACTATTTGAGAGGATTAAAAGGATTGGGGGGTTGTGGCCCTTTCAGAGAAAGTGTCACCAGGGGTGGAGTATTACATTTCAAAAGCTCATGGCAAGCCTACAGTGTCTTTCTCTGCCTATTAATGAGAATATAGCTTTTCGCTACTGCTCCAGGACCTAACTGCATGTTGCCATGCTCCTTGATGTGATGACAATGGACTAAACCTCAGAAATTGTAAGTGAGTCCACAATGCAATGCTTTCTCTTATAATAGTTGCCTTGGACACAGTGTCTATTTATAGCAATAAAAAAGTGTCTAAAACATAAGTGATTCTTTTGTCTTTCCACAAGACAGAATGTGCAGGTGCCTAAGATTCAGAGGTCTCTAGGCACATTATTATCATATATCAGTCATCACATATCAATAATATGTGGCAGTTGCTTTCTTAAAGGCAGAATATCAGGCATATGAATACTCAGATATAAAGATGTTCTTCCTCTCAAACTACAGCCATAACTTAAGGTTTTCAAAGCTAAGAAACCTTTCTTAGATCATTGGAATCTTTATTATTAGCGAACTATAAGATAACAGTTAAATCTGATTAAAATTTTATATACATAAATTATTTTTTATTAATTCTCTAAAAAGAGGTCATATACATATAACATACATACAGATATATAGATATAGATATATGACAGATAGATAGATAGATAGATAGATAAATAGATAGATAGATAGATAGATAGACAGATAAACAGAAAAGTAATGAGAATCAGCAGTTTAGATAATATGAAATGTATCCACTAAAGACTTTTGTCTATTTCCATATAGAATGAGAATTTATTATGCTTTTTCTATTCAATAGTCAAATACTATTCTTTTATTATTTTTGTAACCATCCTAGCAAGGTGCTGGGAATTGTCTCATTTCTTTTGATATATTGGTGCAACCAAGATCTAAAAACCACTGGAAAAGCAGGACACATATTTATTACTGATGGTTTAGTGTTGTTCTTTAATGTTGTTGTTCCCGGGTTTCCACACCATATGATGGGATATAAAAGAGAGAAAGGGTATTAGGGAGTATGGCATGGCGGCGTGGGGGAAGGGGGATGTCTAGGCAGGCCCAGGCCAAAGCATCCCTTCTCCCTGAAGGACCACGCACACACCGACATGGTATAGAATAGAGTTTATTTAGGGAAGAGGATGGGAGTCAATGGTATAGTGGAAGCAGAAAGAGAGAGAGAGAGAGAGAGAGAGAGAGAGAGAGAGAGAGAAGAGGGGAGTGGAGGCCAACCATGACCACGTGGAGAGTGGGGGGAGGGGAGAGAGCCCAAGAAGGGCAGAGAGGTGAGAGTGCAATGAGAGAGCAAGGGAGAGGAATGAGAGAGAGCAAGGGAGAGAGGAGGGGCAGGCAGCCCCTTTTATAGTGGGCCAGGTATATGGGACGGGACATACTGTGGGGTGGAGCTTGGACAGAATACCAACAATTACAGTAATGTGTACCTTAGAAGCTCAAGACATTTTCTAGCTACCTGAAACCTTAACAGGAACTTAACATGCCTACTTATTCTCAATATTCTATTATCTTTGTGAGTACTGTAAACCAGAGCAGCGAAGTTTCTTGTGCTTAAATCAGTGTGCATATTTTTCCCCCAGAGATGCTGAGTAGATACACCAAGCCTTACACCGCTAGGAATCAGGCAGCAGGAAAAGAATAATTTGTTACAAATGGAAAATAGCACAAAATGGTGTGATGCTCACCCTTTAATTCATTCTTATCAATTATTCCCTGTGATGAATGCAGCTAGTGTCTGAAACTGTTTCTTGGTCCCAACACAAAAGCTTAATTTTCTGGAAAGTTAAAAAGCTACCGACTCTTATGCCAGATCATCATTACAGTTTTGAAGATCTGAGTCCCTTGGGGAAAGCAAACAGGAAGTTTGAAAGAAGTGAATGTCAAATACTGAATTATGATGATGATCAGCATTGCCCCTTTAGCAAGAAAGCAGTTTTGAGTCTTCAAATGAATAATTTGCATGACATTTGGTGTAAATATTACTCTCCTCATGCTTAGAAACAAACATGAATTAAAATAAAAACTTCCAAGAAAACGAAGCATTATTATAAACATGATTGTTTTGATGATAATTAATACCTGGGGGCAAGCTAATAGTCCAAGTCAATAATAGTTATTTTTCTTATCCCAAATCCATGAAGCACTAGACACCTCTTATCTACACCCCTTGCCATATAAGCTAAACAAAGAGTCTGTATCAAATTCTTGATTCTGTATCTCTTGCAGACACAATGCAGGAGATAAACCCTAATGAGTTTCTACCAACACAAACAATTTGTTAGCATTGACTGGTCACTTCAGTGAAAGAACCAGTCAATTTAATCAAATTGGCCGAACTGGCCTTAAGCTTGAGTGACAAATGGATGCAGTCAAAATAATCAAGCTAAGTAAACGTAGACTGGGTGTGCTCAGCGCACTCTCCTTCTAACAGAATCTTAACACACTGGCTCGGGAAAACTCTCTTCTCAGGGAAGTGGAGAAATGTTAAAATGAGGCAACACAAAGGAAGATTCCTGATCATCCAGTGGTCAGAGACAGTCATCTGAATAAGAAGGAATAGATGAGAAAATGGAATAAACCTCCTTTACCTCTTGACTGAGGGCATGCCCAGGAGCCCTACACCAGGTGTTGTAATCATTGGCGTGTGAAGAATCCAGAAGAGACATTGCCCCAAGCCACAGTATAATTGGTTATATACATACTGTATAAACATAGGTTTACTGGACAGTGGACACAGAAAGACTGAATTAGAAAACATACCCAAGCGACTCTAGCTGCAGTCTGAGAAGATAGACAGCAGGGCCAGCTTTCTAAAGCCCCAAACAATCATAGTAATTCACTTCCAACTGTTGTCCTGCTGGCACTCTCCCTAAGCAGACAGGGGAGCTGCTGCATCTCTCAGATAACAAGGTAATTAATGTTAAAAAGGAAGACCAGATTGAGGAGGGTCAGTTGGAGCTTCAGAATCATAAAAAGGGAGAATTAAAAAGCCCATTTTCATTTGCTTCTAACTTCTATTTGCAAGGTTTCCTTTAGAGAGGTTTGAAAAGGCTAGGGGAGAGACAAGAATAAACAAAAGCTATTACAGGCAATGAGAGGCCTTTCCTCTTAGCCACTTTCCGTTAGAGATCTTTGCCGAGGTTCCAATGACATTGTTATAAACCTCAGCAACAAAATTAGTCTGTCTACCTTGGAGGAAAATAATAGAACAGAATTTGTTCATCAATACGATTAGGGAAGATGCCAACATACTACTGAGTTAAAGATGCCCCTGTGTTTCTCCACCCATTCTCCACTTCGCTGCTGGTAAATAGATAATGATTGTCTGTTAATTGGGTCCTGTTTCCCAGTGGGCATGTTTATGACACCAGTATGTCCGGAAAACTTTTGCATTAGTGATGATGATGAGCTGAGACGTACTTGTGCAGATCCATGACAGAGTTCAGGTTGTTTGTTTGTTTGTTTGTTTGTTTGTTTTTAAATACATTAGAAAGAAATGATCATCACGAATCTGTGTTTCATTTTCAAACTCAAGAGACTGATTGAATAATAAATGCCAATGGTAACTTGTATCTTCAACTAATATCCAACCAGAGGGAATACATAGTATTATGCAAAAATATCAAAGGAAATAAATGAGGCCTTTTAAATACTAATTAGGCTTACTTTTAGCTCTCATCATAGCAAAGTGGTCGTAGAAAAGATCTACAGGTCTATACTTACTCTTTATGAAGCAAATGGCTTACTATTTTACAAAAATTCAATTCATTATGTTCCTAAAAAGTGAATGTGACTTCAAGTTTTCTATTTTAAACTAAGAAGATCAAGGCATAAGATACAGAACACCTTCAAAGCTAATTCTATGTATGTATATGTATATATACATATACACATACATAGCTTTGTAGACATACATTTCATAATAGTTATGCCCAATCATAATTGCCACATTTTTTAGACTTTACTTTTTTATGTTTATGAGTATTTTACATGCATGTATGTATGTGTGCCAGGTGATTTTTGTGTCTGTGGAGTCCAGAAGAGCAGGTCATACCCCTGGAATTGGAGTTACAGACAGCTGTGAGCTTGATTCGCAGGACTTCTCACCCAGGTGAGTGCCAGCAACCAAACCTGGGTGATCTGCAAGAGCCACAAGTACCCTTAATCACCAAGCCAGTTCTCCAGCCCTAATCATCATGGCTTTTAAAAACATTTATGATTCTATTTCCACTATTATTACTATCTTTCAAAATATGAGAATGTATATTTGATGGGATTTAAAAGAGAGAAAGGGTATTAGTGAGTATGGCATGGCGACGAGGGGGAAGGGGGATGCCTAGGTGGGCCCAGGCCAAAGCATCCCTTCTCCCTGAAGGACCATGCACACACCGACATGGTATAGAATAGAGTTTATTTAGAGAATAGGATGAGAGTCAATGGTATAGGAGAGAGAGAGAGAGAGAGAGAGAGAGAGAGAGAGAGAGAGAGAGAGAATAGAGAGAGAGTGGAGGCTGGCCATGACCAAGTGGAGAGAGGGGGGAGGGGAGCCCAAGAGGGGCAGAGAGGTGAGAGGATGAGAAGGGAGAGGGGAAAAGAGAGGGAAAGAGGGAGAGGAGGGGCAGATAACCCCTCTTATAGTGGGCCAGGCATGTGGGGCGGGGCATACCTGGCTATTGCCAGGTAACTGTGGGGTGGAGCTTGAACAGAATACCAACAATATTGCATTTTACATTAAGAATATAAAGCACCCATATGTGTTTAAGGGTAACTATCTTAAGCAACACTACCTTCTTCTGGCAACAAGTCCATGATTAAGAGAGTGAATCATTTACTTTCCAAACTATGGACTGTCAATTCCCCAAACAGAGACCTCTACAATGTCATCTAACTGAAGTCAAAGAATTCTAGAAGACACAGAAATGATGCTGTTGTCTCTTCCTGAAAACTGAGCCTCTGTCAATGACCCACCAGTGGGTCGCTGGACTGCCCGATTTGCATGGCTTTCATGTACACAGTTGAGTTTTCACGGCTGGAAATTACCTGCACAGTGGCCCAAGCTAAAACGGAGTGAAAATTTCAGTACTGAACGCCAAGAATCTGGACTGTCTATTGGACAGGAATTCCACGCTGAGAAACTACCTGGAAAGTGGATCATCTGAATGTATGATCTCAGAGGCGGTGGAACCATGCTGGTGGTCTTCTACTCTCTTTGTGGCCTCTTCCACAAGCTTAATTTTTTTTAAATCCACTCCAATCTAAAAGGGGGACTTTGATCACCTACTCATCTTTTTCCTTACCCCATTTATAGTGTCTGATAATTTTCTAGGTATTGAGAATATAACAGGAACAGCAATATGTTCCTACTTCCTAGTGAGATAGCTCATTGCTTTAACAGCCTGGTAGATCAAGAACAAATCAGGATTTGGAAATTTTTTATTTCCTCAAATGCATACATAGCTAAAAAAAATAAATAAATCTATGACACTGGCTATTCGTAAACCATTCCTTAACAGGCGTTAAGCGGTTTTGACAGGAGCAGTGGCTGCCTCTAGCCGTTCCTCAACCGCTGACCGTTGAGCATACTCAAAACACAGAGACGACCATCAATTTCACTCTAGCAAAAAACAAGTAAAATTATTCCCGATGGGCACCTGGGGAGCTTAGATTTTTCAAAATCTAGCTTCGTAATTTTGATAAATGTCACTAAAGGCTCAATCTGCTCCAAACCTCCTAATAAGGTAGCGTGTGATATTCCATGGAAAAGGATAATCGCTGCGTTTCACAAAAAACGACACGAAGTCCCTACAGAGCGTTTGAAGGAAAGGGCCTACCTCATTAACCTTTAGGTGATCAGTGATTGGGACCAAGCACAGCAGAAAAAAAAAAGGTGGTTGGGACAGTTTAAGGAAAGAGGACAAGAAGGCAGCAGTAAGATGGGCTGTGACAGGGCCTATCTCTAAAGGAGAAAAACAGCATGGAAAAGGGCAGCCCAAATGGGAAGCGACAGGAAGAAACTGTTTGGGACTGCAAATGAGCTCAGGGGGAAAGGAAGTGGAACACTCACTGGAGGGAAACCACTGAATTATGGGATTGCGCCTCCAGAATCCTCAGCATAGTAATATTGTCTCCCAGGTGACAGAGCGAGACTAGATTTATTATACAGCCTCCTGCCTTCCTTTGCTGTCCTCAGAAAAGTAACAAAGTCAGTGCCACCTGGAAAATCAGCCAGTTCCTTTCCGTTATGGGTCTCCTCTTGATTCTCACCTTAGTGAGGAAACAGAAATGCAAATCTCCGTGGCTGTTAACTTCACAGGCGCAAGGCTCATTAGGAATTCCTAGAGAGGGATTGTTCTGTGTTCTCTTCTTTCCACCAGGACTGATGTCCCTTTGAACGTGCTAATAGGACCTCTCCTGTTCGGGCTGCAGTAAGTTTACCTCTAACTTCAGTAAAAAGGGACTCTTAAAATGAAGGTTTCTGGGATGTAAATGTCTAAGCTTAGAGCCTTTCTTTGAACCGCAGGTGTTGCTGGTGCGCGCGCGCTTCCCCCTGCGGGCACTGTTAATAGACTGCCTGTTGCAGGATCCCCTTCCAACTCAGAAATCTAGGTCACAACTGATTACTCCGTGCCCAGCGATCGGCCCGTTTCTAGGGACAGCCCCTCTCGACTTTGAACTAAATATATTTAACACGTCTCTAAATACTGTGAAATTGTTTAGAGTTACGCAACTGTGTTCAAGGGGAGCGCACTGTCTCACACTTTGTGAACGTTGGATGGCAAGAACTGGGGCCATTCTGCACTCTACCCCATGTAGTCTAGATTGTAAATGAGAAAGCAAATAAACACTCCCCCTGCGGTGCGTTCAATTCCTCTCTGCTTGCATCACTTGCGTGATAATGGATACCTAAAGATGAAAAACAATTGTAGCCAGGAAGTAGGGTAAAGCTATTGGCCTGGACAGGATAGTTATTGATGTAGACTTTTAAGAGGGAGAGGGGGGTGGGGGAGGGAGAATGTGTGTGTGTGTGTGTGTGTGTGTGTGTGTGTACACGCCCGCGCGCGCGTGTACACACACACAAAAAAACAAAAGTAAATGAACTTCAGGTAGCCTTATCAAATGTCTAGTGACTGCTATGTTTAAGACAATATGGCTGCTTTGTGTCAAATTGCGAGATAATGTGTAGATGAGGAAATACAACAAAAACATTTTTCTTTAGTATTCTGCTTAGTCATGGTGCAGAATGGAATCCTCTTTCCCCCTCCCCCTTCCCACAAAAAAAAAGTGAGTTTGAACACTGACTACATTTGTCAATTAGTAGGAAAACCTTATTAAATATACCATGTATTTAATAGCCTCAGCACCTTGGCAAACGCGACTGGAGGGTAAATGGCTAGAGGTCTTGAGGTATATATATGACTGTCAGAGTGGACCAGGGTCTTCAGATGACTCACCATTCACACGGAACTATTCCAAAAGGAAGGAGAGACATTCTAGGCACAGCGAGGCAGAGGTGAAGCACCACTGCAACCCTTCAGGTTCACCTCGCTACCTATCACTTTACGTCTACTTCACAATTTTCTTGCCTGCTAGCTGGGAAATAAAGCACCAAGAAACTATGAAAGGCCAGCAAGTGTGTGACAAAGATTATATGTCCTAAGGGCCTTAGTGACAACGAGAGAGCAGCGTAGGGAGGCGATGGGGGAGTCTGAGGTAAGGTTCACACATACCCACCATGTTACCGGAAGAGTCTTAACCTCAAAGCTCAAAGGTGACCTTGCAGGCATAGTGCTGCCCGAGATTACCCCTTGAAAAAGACTGGACAAGACTCATTCCACAGAGCTTTCAATAGGGTTAAGGGCAGGTTTGTTCCCTGTTTGGTTGGTAGGTTTTGTGTTTTTTTAGTTTAGTTCAGGGAACTTAGTCCTAGCTGATGGGATCAAATGTATTAGACACAAAACACTTGTGTGTGTGTGTGTGTGTGTGTGTATATATATATACACACATATACATATATATGTGTATATATATACATATATGTATATATACATATATACATATACATATGTATATATATGCATATGTATATATACATACATATATGTATATATACATACATATGTATATGCATATATGTATATACATATACATATACATATACATATACATATACATATACATATAATATACATATACATATACATATACATGCATGTATATATACATATGTATATGTATATATGTATATGTGTATATATACATATACATACGTGTATATATACGTACATGTATATATACGTATATATACACATATACATATATATGTGTATATATATTTGTAATTTGATAGCACAATGATGTTAGTTTAAATATGAAAAAAATCATCTTATTTTCAATTAAGATAATACATTCAATAAAAAGAAATAATTACTGAGACTGGCTAAAAATATTTCATTCTGCAATTATAGTGTATATTGAACTGGGAAAGGGGAAAGCCTTTGGTATGTAAACATAGAATATAGAAAATAAAAATTAAAAAAAAGAGAGAGTTGTAGATTTTTATGAGCTCAGAACACTTAGTCCTACAGTAAATACCACAAAATAGCAGACTGTGAATTTTCTGTAAAATATTTCAAATCATATCATATGAAAATTAAAAACCAAAGTATAAGGTAAACAAATAGTAAGAGTATTGAGGTGATTTAATTTAATAATTAAAGTTCTGATTTCAGAATATGTCCATATAACAATATCATTGTGTGTGTGTCTGTGTATATAAAACTCTGAAACCTCTTATTTTAAAAATTTGTTAACAATGATGAGTTTTATATATACTATATATGATGTAATATCTCCACGAATGGTGTGTTATTTAGCGTGTTCATCTTCAATATTTGATTTCATTCACTGTAGAACCCTAGTTCATATAATGGTGCCACCCACAGTCAGTGTAGTTCCTTATATAATACATAATGTCTGCTATGTATGTAAGTAGGCAGAAAATGTGAACTTACAGAAACTCCTGGATCATGCATATAGGTAATAAAATGTAACAAATGAAGGATTTGCATCTAGAGGAGTTTTAATCTAGCAATATGACTGCTCTGACAAAGGAACACATCCAAAGACTTTCTAGGTCTGTGTGATTTGGCTGGAATGTAGAAACACCCTGGATCACTGTGTGATCTGGCTGGAATACAGGCATACTCTTTATTATTATTATTATTATTATTATTATTTATTTATTTATTTATTTACAATTCAAATGTTATCCCCCTTCCCAGTTTCCACTCCACAAAACCCCCTATCCTTTTGCCCATCCCCTTGCCTTTATGAGGGTGCTCCCCCACGTGCCCACCCACTCTCACCTCAGTGCCCTAGCATTTCCCTACCTTGGGTCATTCAGCCTACACAGGATCAAGGGGCCCCTCTCCCGTTGATGCCAGCTAAGGCAATCCTCTGCTACATATCCAGCTGGAGCCATGTTTCCCCCCCCCCCCCCGTGTATTCTTTGGCTGGTGGTTTATTCCTTGGTTTCTTTGGGGGTTCTAGTTGGTGGATATTGTTATTCTTCCTATGGGTTTCAGCTCCCAGACACACTCTTAATACAGAGCTTAAATCTAACAATACAGCTGAGGTTTGTTTATGGAGAAAACACCATGTTTGGTAGTGACATCTAATTAAGACTCAGACAAAGTGACAAATCAGAGAAAGATTTGACAGAATGAATCAGATATGGGATATGCCCAGCTTTCATGAGGACAGCAAAGATAGGTAACTTAAGGGAGCTGGAGAGAGGGGAGGAGGGAAAGATGGAGAGATGGAGGAACAGGAGGAAGAGGAGGAGGAGCAGTAGTTGGTACAGGAGGAAGAGGAGGCAGTTTAATGAGACGGTTTTTCAGAGACAGGTTGCAAGTCTTCAAAACAGAGTCAGCGAGAGAATAGGAGGCAGAAGACTAGAACAGATTGCCAGATTTAATTTGATAGGAAGCAGAGGAAACCAGTCAGAAGCTGAAGGAAGCCAGTTTGAATACATTAGCTGGGGCAGGAATTTTGGCCAGTATTGTTGAATTGTACAGTTAATAACAGTACAGTCATGCATGACCCAGACAGAGTTTAGAAAGAACTAGAGGGGGTGAGCTTATCCAAGCAGGAAGCCTTTGAGATGACAATTACGACTGGTGAATAAAGTTATATTTACAGATTGATACCACGAGAAGGTAATCTCCATAGACAGTTTTTATTAAATCCCAAATCTGACCGTTTAGCTTACGTCCACTGGCAAGTATGTAGGAAACCCTGGATATGATGCCTCGTACCTGATAGATTAAACTGGGTGTGACTTACACATGTAACCTCAGCATTCCAAAAGAAGAAGCAGAAGCAGCAACAGAATTTCAAGGTCATACTAGGCTATCCTGATCTACAAGAGACCTTGCCCCCCCCCTAAATAAGAAAATAAAAATAAATAAAAAGGAAGAAAAAAGGTAGATGATAATTATATGGAATTGCAGGACTAATAAAGGCTTTTTATTTTTGCTACATACATAAAAAATTAAGTTGATCTGAGCTACTTCTTTTTCTGTTCTTGCTTTCAGTTCAGATGTAGACTTGAAGATATTCCTCTTTCTTCTTAAAATGATAAAGCAAGATTAAGTTTCTTTGTGATTACAGTACATATATATATTATATATATATACCATATACATCTGTCTGTCTATATCCATATCTATATCTATATCTATATCTATATCTATATCTATATCTATATCTATATCTATATCTATATCATCTATATCTATATCTATATCTATATCTATATCTATATCTATATCTATATCTATATCTATATCTATATCTATATCTATATCTAATCTATATATCAGTCTATATTTATATCTATATATCAGTCTATCAGTCTATCTACCCATGTATGTCATTATCTCTATTTCTGGTGTGATTTTTCATTGCTGGCTAGTTGCAAAGGAGCTGCCCTATATCACATTTTACTCAAGAGTAACAGCTGTACTGTAAAAAGAAATCCCCTTCTCTCATCTTGTGAAAAAAAATAAAGAAATCAAAAAAAAAATGGCACATAGTAAGACTCCTCATGTTACTGAAGAGGATCAATTATTAGTTAATCAGAGATTAATGAGTAGCACAAGCAGATTGTGTAAGCAGGTCCTGTATCTGGATGTAGAACTCAGCCAGCATCAGTCAGAGATTCTGACAGTACAGGAGACAGAGGCTTCCTTGAGAACAACCTTGATTTACGCAGGCGCTTAAACCTCAGCATTAGGTCGTCCTTTCCTTCTGTTTGAACACTCTGATTTTGGCTGCTACTCTTGTGTTTCTATGCCCATCACCTATTTCCAAGGATTGAGCATTTGGATGAGTAAATTAACATAGCAAATGAATAACTTTAAAATATTTCAATTATAGGAATTAGAGAAAGTTAAACGTTGCTTTTAATAAAAAGCATGTTAATATGAATGACTTTATAAAATTATAAATTTAGAAAAATGTTATTTAAAAAAGTAGTTCCACATAAATATTACAGAGAAACTTGCTATAAGATTTTAGTGACTAATGATGTGGTTCTTTCAAAGAATCGTGTATCATTGAAGGGTGAGTGGAAGCTGAGTCTTATATCTTACACTATACAATTTTGTCATTGAGTTGATTCATGTTCCAAACATAAGCGGAGACCCTATAAACTCCATATCCATACTTAGTTTTCAGCACATTTGACAGGTATTTCCAATTCAAATCATCAATATGAAGTTAAATAAATTTTTTTCCTGTAAAATATCACAGTATTACTTGTCTGTTATCAATTGTTCCCTGTATACCATCTCTAAGATTTTATAAGAGCAAGAATGTTCAGAACTAAACTTATTTCAATAACATTAAATGAACAATTGGTTTAACACAATTATATACTTTCTGAGTTTTTCTCATATTGTATTTTTATTATCCAATGTTAAAATATTTTTTGATTAAAAATGATTTTATATGAATTATTAATTCATCACAGCATGAACAGCATCATCATCTACAGTCAATCTTTATATTTTTGATTTTTTTACATTTCATTTAATTTTAGCAACTAAACCATATTGATAAGCTTCAAATCTTGAATTTTTATCAAGAATATGAGTATTCCCATATAACTAAAAATTCATCAGTGCAATTACTTTATTACACTATAAATGTATGAATAAATATTTTATATGAATAAATATTCCTGCCCCATTGAATTTTTGTATAGCATGTAGCTAAATATGTGCATGTGTGAGTATGTATGATTTCTTGACATTTTGAACTCTGAAGATTTTCAGTTTAAATATTGATTTGTAGGTGTCAAAATTGTATGTATCAATTTTTATGACTAATTATTATTGAAGTGGCATACTTTAAAATACTTATTAACATAACAAATTAATAATTATTCTAAAAGCTGCAGAGGAACTTTGAGTAGCATTAGCTGAAATCCAACACTTAACGATCATATAACTTTCATGGAGAGGCATTTCTGTGGATCGACCTTTTTTTTTAAATTTTTTTATTGGATATAGTCTATATTTACATTTCACTTCCCTTTTTTGGTTCTCTACCCCTCAAAGGTCGCACATGCCCTTTTTCCTCCCCCTGCTCCCTCATCCACCCTTTCCCACTTCCCTGTTCTGGTATTCCCCTACACTGATGCTTTGATCCTTTCCAGCACCAGTGTCCACTCCTTTCTTCTTGTCAGACATCATTTGGTATGTGAATTGTGTCTTTGTTTTCCCAAGATTCTAGGCTAATATCCACTTATCAGTGAGTGCATACCATGGGTATTCTTTTGAGACTGGGTTACCTCACTTAGTATGATGTTCTCCAGCTCCATCCATTTCTCTAAGAATTTCATGAATTCATTGTTTCTAATGGCTGAATAGTACTCCATTGTGTATATATACCACATTTTTTGTATCCATTCCTTCATTAAGGAACATCTGGGTTCTTTCCAGCTTCTGGCTATTATAAATAAGGCTGCTATGAACATAGTGGAGCATGTATCCTTATTACATGCTGGGGAATCTTCTGGGTATATTCCCAGGAATGGTATGGCTGGGTCCTCCGGAAGTATCATGTCCAGTTTTCTGAGGAACCACCAGACTGATTTCCAGAGTGGTTGTACCAGCTTGCAGTCCCACCAGCAGTGGAGGAGTATTCCTCTTTCTCCACATCCTCGCCAACACGATGTCTTCTGAGTTTTTAATCTTAGCCATTCTGACTGGTGTGAGGTGAAATCTCAGGGTTGTTTTGATTGGATCGACCCTTTTATTGAACCATCTCTTATTCCTTTGGATACCATTTTATAAGGCTGAAGAAACTGCTCTGTGGTTACAGAACTTATCATGCAAGTATCAGGACTAGGATTCAGATATTCAGAACTGATATAAAAGCCAGAAGATTTGGAGGCTCTGCCGTGATTCCAGAGCCTGGAAGGCAGAGAGATGGGATTCTGGGACAAGCTGGCCAGCAAGACTGGCTGTTGGGAGAGCTATGGTTAAAAGTAAGAGAATTTGCCTCACAAAATATATACTAGACAGCAACTGAGAAAGATACTCAGCATCAACTCTTAGGCCTCCATATGTAGAGGCAAAGATGTGTGTTGACATCAACAAACATGTGTGCCCCCATACATGAAAATGTATGTATACACATATATTCACATCACACATGAACACAGGAGAAATACTAAAACACCATATCATTCTCTTATAACTAACTGTCTTATACAGGCCATCTGAATTTTCCAGGTCAGTTTACTATTCTTGTGTTAATTTGTCTACTTATTCCATTATTGTTTACTGAGCATTTTATAGCAACCATCGATATTTTATCTATGACCGAATACATTTTATTTAACATTTTCACTGTCTAGACTTTAAGATGAAATTTTTAGGTCAGATGCTGGAAGGAAAACAAATTAAAGAGACTCATTCCCTAATTTCAATAGTTGATTCAGACAGAAGTGTAGGTGCATAAGTAACACATGAAATAGCTTTTAGCAAAATCTTAAGTAGGCATTCACAGGATTCCAACGTGAACAAAAATATTTTACATTTTAATTTATTTACCCTTGTTGTCTTCTTAGATATTAATGCATGCAGCATGGCAGCCTGTGTTGAAATGAGTGGGTTGAGAAAAACCCACTTAAAGTGATGTCAACGCTGTATATTAAAAAAAAAAAAATGAATGTTAGAAAGAGTAGAAAAGCCAAACACAAAAACAACCACAAAAACCCATTCATTTGCTACTGGAAGAAAGGATAATGATGAATAGAATTCAAAATTACAATGACATTTGAATTCAGGTTATTGTACTTGTTTGACTGATGTATGCACTTGTTGAAGGAAGACAACCTCCGCTTTCCCATAAGGAGGCAGAAAGAATCTCGATTCCTGCAGGTGTTATAATTAATTAAACCAGTGTTTCTGTTTTGCAAGTCTGATGATTGTCATAGCTCATGGTGATTAGTCTAGATAACATTGTTAGCCCTTCCTTTCCAGCTCAGAGGTATTGCTTTCATTTTAAAGTGTTGATTGTTTCTCGTCAAACTTTGAAAATAAGATTAGATGCTTTTCAATGAACGCTCTTTGCATTGTGTATTTATGGAAATGTACATTGTAATTTAAATCTGAGAAGTTATTATTGACATCTGGTTACCTTATAAGGCAATATCAAACGCTGACAAAGGGGGCATAATTCAGTTCCCTCTATGGCTACAAGGCAAGCATTTCCCAAAGTGTGTGGACAGGTTAGGAACAACTATCAGGATAACTAATGTTTAACAGAATTTTGTTTATTTGGTCTCCTTACTGTCCACATCTGGCAATGTTTGCTTTAGAGTCTCAGTAAGATTAATAAAGAAGACAAAGAATAATTTTCTTCTGAGGAGCATCTTCTAGCACTTAAGTATGCTAATGCTTTTGAAGGCTGACATTGTAAAACAGGACTCTGCAGAACACAAAAGGAGATCAGATGGCTTTTCAGACATCGTCCTATCATCCTTGTACATCCTCTGTTTGCAAAATGCAATCGGAATCCAGGTTTCCTCTATGCTAGCAAAGTAGTAAAGGTTCAAGTAAGTCGATCCATTTTGTCAAAAATAAAAAAGAAAGATAGTAATTTCTCTGTACTAAGGTGATTGTTCATTATATTGTACATTAACCTGACTTTAGACAGAGTCAAGGGGGAAAGAGCTTTTTTGTTGTTGTTGGCAGAGGTAATTCTCTTTAATTTTGAAGGCAGCTTCTGACATGGTCCACAATAATTATCTCTTTCTTCTGGAAAGCCCACTATCTTAATTTACTACTGAGTATTTGCTGAACATACAAAGTGTCATTTAAGAAATCAGAGAGAATAAAAGTCAAAAGATTCCACTTCTGTTGTTAGGCTACGACACGTGGCTGGCCCATTTTCTAGCAAATTCTTCCTTCCGCAGTTTCTTCTCTTCTGCCTGATTTTCATCCTCCTTCTTGTTGATGTTGATGGGACCAATATATCAAAGCCAAAGTTATTTTCCTTCCCAAACAAGAATAGCACAGACAACTTAAGAGTAGATTAGGCCAAGGTTTAACCTTGAGATAGCTTCTCTTCTCAACGTCTAAACTGGAGCTTTCTCCCAGACATGGCCCTAGTCTAGGACTTCAGTTTTCTAAGAAATCCTGAAGTAGAAAACCAAAAGCAAAACCCGGCCCCACAGAAGTTTTACAACTAAAGTTTTACAACTAGAAGATACTAAATGTGTGGCGTTTTAGGCAGCTAGCGTTGGGGTTTACTAGTCTCCCTGAAGTATGCGGTTAGTAGAATTCATTGACCATAGTCTTTTTTTTTTTAATCTCTTTTGCTGATCCACAAAAGATGAAACAAAGAACGTTATAGTCTCTAACTGAGTAATGTTTTCATTGTTGTGTATCCCTCTCACTCCCCTTCCCTCCCTCACTCCTATGTCTCTCTGTCTCTCTGTCTCTGTCTGTCTCTGTCTCTGTCTCTGTCTCTGTCTCTCTCTCTCTCTCTCTGTGTGTGTGTGTGTGTGTGTGTGTGTGTGTGTGAGATTACTATTTTTTTTTTGAGACAGGGTTTCTCTGTGTAGCCCTGGCTGTCCTGGAACTCACTCCGTAGACCAGGCTGGCCTCGAATTCAGAAATCCGCCTGCCTCTGCCTCTCAAGTGCTGGGATTACAGGCGTGCGCCACCACGCCCGGCGTTTGTGTATGTGATTCTTCAGATACAGTCTCATGGGCCTGTAACTAGGCTGACTCTCACTGTGAAGATGAGGATTGAACTGCTGACCTCCATAGCTCTGCTCTGCAAGTTCTGAATTACAGGTATGTTGCCACTAAGCCTAGTTTCAATAAGTATATATTTTTTTAATATTCAAGTCGTGTGATGCTTACAGAAAAGCAAACAAAATCTACCAATACAGGCCATAATTACTTTAATGCAAGTGGTAAATATGAAAAAAAAAAGACAACTTACTGAGTTCCAAAGATATTAATGCCACTTCCAAGAAGGCATCAAATGCTTGCAAATAGCACTTCCCACACATTAAGTGCCACCATCACACCCTTCTTATAATTGGGGATTATTGAAGGTTAGTGAGCAGAATGTTGTTGCAAACAGTAGAATGGTTTGTAATTCCCCATTAAGATCAATTCAGTCAGATGCATCATTTCCTCTATAAAAACCTGCTCTCTTTTCCTGCTACTATTTTTCTGTTAACAAAGCAGGGTATTATGGTTTTCCAAATTAGGTGTCTTATAGAGAATAATTTTGATATCCCACCAACATCTCCTCAAGTGGAGCCGCTAATCCTCTCTCAGCTCTCAACTCTGAAGTCAGTCATCTTCTGGAAGGAAGCAGTGAGGGGCCCAAGCTGATTGACACTGATTATGACAAATATGATCCAGTTTGTGACAGAATATATGATGCCGTTTACACACCAAATCACTTAGAGGATAAAGCAGAAGCAAGATCTAGCTAGAAAACATTTTGCTTTTGCCGAGAGAGTGTTTTCCCCCTTCTGTCTTTTCCTGCTTTTATTGCTCATTCCTGAGAGCATTCTCTCCTGTAACTACTATCTGAGGCTTTGCATACATAGCACCTAACTTAAGAAACTCAGCTCCTTCCATTCTCCATGGCTTCCCTTTGTGATTATTTCCATATTCAAATTACAAGTAGATTTACATATATTCAAATGTTCAGCTTGCAATCACACAGGGTATTGAATTTAGGAAAGAGGCCTCTGAAGTGAGAGAGTGGTGGGCCAAAATTAAGCTGGTGGGCGATTCATTAAGCTGCGTTTAAAATAGTCAAATCCAATGTCTATTTCATTGGTCTATGATGAAAATATTGTAGAGGTATTAATTGAATTAATAATTATTTGTGTATCCTCCTATTTTTCTAAAACATTGCTTATTTATAAAGCAATGTATTTGCCCCAAATTTTGGAAGATACAGAAAATTTCCGAGGAAAAAAATAGATGTATGTTTACATCTGCTATCTAAAACAAAAAACTGGATGATTTTTGCCTACTTTTGTAGTAATTTTGAAATCCTTAGTACAAATTCTGAATCTATCATCCACATGCAAGCTCTAGTAGTAAATTGTACAACTTGAACAGTTATTACCCTGGGCACCATCTTACATACTCCTGACCTCTCCTTAAACAGAGAGGATTGCCAGGTGATAACTCCAGACTTGCCTTCAGAAAAGCAGTGAGGTTAAATTCTTATGCTTCGTGGCTTACCACAGTCTTATCAAGTTTTTAATTAATCTTTGTCAGAACTCAGACACATTGCCGTTCCCTACTGATGCCCTGAAGGAGATACAAACTTCATACACAGTGGTACTCATCAGATCCTGGTTACTCCAGTACTTACAATTTAACGTTATTGTAATTCTAATTAATCTAATTTTTGACTGTTGCATTTTCATTATCAATACAAATATCATAGGACCAAAATTTTCTGACATTCTCGTGACTTTCAATTTTCTATTGAGTATCTATTGGCTTTTTTCATTTTTCTTTTATGATATCTCCGGTTAAACTTAAACCAGCAATTGCTACTTCATGAAGAAGGCTGGAATGTTAGAGTCTATCTACCACATTTTCAATAAATATTAAAGAGCCCAGTTCTTTGTCACTCACAGTGTTTAATATCATGCAAGTGGCAGTGTCCAGAGGTCACCTACTATCTCTTTCCCAGTTTGACCTTAGTCACTGACCCTTGAGATTGCTCTCCAAATGTGTCTCAAGCAGATGCAAATCTCTGTGACTGGGTCTGTGATCAAAATGCTTTATTTGACAGACGAGTCTATTAAGTCCCATTTTCTCCAGGTGATATGAAATAATGGAAAGAGAACAGGCAAAAACTTCCTCTTTGGAGTCAAGTCGCATATTAACAAGGACTCCTCATTTTAGATTATGCCTGCAGTTATGAGCAATATCTTTATAGCATGATGTTTCTACTTGTCAGAAACAGATGTTTGTATCTGCAGGGGTTAAAACAATAAATAAGAATGAAAAACTGTTGGTGTTTAAATATTTTTGCTTTATGTATTAGCAAGATGCCATCACAGTATTTACTCTGCTTGCTACCTTTAAGTCCCTGCATCATGTGTTATAATGATAATCGTGCTGTGGGGTCCAAATTCTTAGCTTACGTGTGGCATTATGCTTTATTTAGTTCTAAAGAAGCCTGAACGGTTTGTGTCTACACATTTTGTTGAGATCCTATTTTAAGTTTAGTACTATTAACCCATGAATAGCAATTGTGCACAGTAGTATTTTAGTCCATGTGAGTTGCTGTACCATATGTGTGTGTGTGTGTGTGTGTGTGTGTGTGTGTGTGTGTCCTCAGGATTGAACTCAGATTATGGACTTGCTGCAAATGCTTTTATCTGCTGAGTCACACCATTGGCTCAATGATTTTCTGCTTTTTTTTATTTTTTATTTTTATTTATTTATTTTTTTGTCTAAGAGTAACTTAAACTGTTTTAAAGGTATATTATTTACTTTGCTAGAATAAGACAAACAAAAGTCAAACAGAGTTTTGAGTGATTACCTAGTTAGTAAACTCCATGGATGAATGAATATGCAATTATTCATTTACTTAAAAAAACTATACCTTGAAACTATGACTATAGAATACAAATATGTACACATCTCTTAGTTCACTCTGTTTCCTTTAAATGGCTTGAAGAAAAGCAGAGGATTTAAAGGTTATCACTTCTTCTTACTTTTAAAAATTCTTTTCTTGAAGATAGATTTTTTTCTCATAAAATACATCCTGATTGTCGTTTTCTCTCCCTCTCCTCCTCCCAGTTCCTTCACACCTCCCCGCCCCTCTAGATCCACTCCCTTTGATAATGTGTGTGATAGAAGAATCAATGGCAGATTTAAATGAATAGTAAGTTACCTATAACTATGCAAATTCACATGTACCCCTTAGATTTTAAATGCTATAAGATTTTGAGTAAAAGTATTTTATTAGAACAGATATTTGATGTCATGCTTGATTCAAACAAGACTTCATTAATAAGATTATATTTCTTCTTATAAAATGTGCATATTTTGTTTATACTTGTACTCTAATTAGTAAATATATCTCTGAGAAAATATTTTAAATATTTTATGTAAAATATAGTAACAAAGTCATGTTAACACACGAATGTGAATGTTCATATCTGTTTAGTGACTGTCTAGGTTACAATGAAAGTTCTGAGTCTGATTTGACTCGAAAGCAAAGGTCTCTGAATATGATATAAATCATTTAAATTATATAAAATTTGTATCTGATACATAAAGTGGGATGAAATTTCATGGTAATGAAGTATGATAAGGCTTTACTATATGAAGCCCACAGGTTTATTTCAACAGGGAATACACATTCCTATAGTACTAGCAAAAGATAATGCATTTAGATATTTATGTGTACATGTACAATTTTATGCATAACATGTATATATCTAGAGAAAATATTTAAGACAAGATATATCATATTTATCACCCAGGCATAGCTCAAAGTATCGTCTTTGCCTATCTTATATCCTCCTGTTCTACTTCACAATATTACCACAGTGTTAGATTATTTAGCATTCTGGGCTGCATCACTAAAAGAATTACTGCACCTACATTTACTCCATTGCAACGTGAATTTTATTTTCTCTTGTGAATAGGTGCGAACTGGGTCAGACTTATGAGGTGGTATTTTTGTTTGTTTGTTTGTTTGTTTGTTTGTTTTGGGGGGATAGAGAATTTGTATGGATAATATTAGTTCCATTCTACTGGGACAAGTTTCAAAGATGTGATCAAATGGTTTCATAGATCTTGCCAAGAAGGTGTTATTGAATCTGATTATCCCATGGCTTGGTAGAACGAATAAAACTCTTCGTAATGTAAAGGGTCCATTTTTAGTCATTCAAACATCGAAAAAGTGGTGGTCCTATCAGTGTGCTCCACCTAAGTGAAATACGATAGGAAAGTCAATGGTCAGCTGTCTGTGAATGTATAATCCAACACTCAGCACCCCGAGTTGTTCCATGAGATAACCCATCTCAAATAAGCACAATAAAAATTGACAATAATATTTTCACCATGATTTGTTATGGAATAAAAGTTAACTTACACATTTCTCTTGCTCTTGTTTAAAACCTGACAGTGTGTGTGTGTGTGTGTGTGTGTGTGTGTGTGTATGTGTTTTCTTAAGACTGTTGGTTAGTTATGAAGATTTTTATAATTACAGAAGTAATAACACATTTGTGATTTTTTTTAGTTTTATCAAAAAATCTAAAATTTATTTAGGCTATAATACATTGCTATATATATATTTCTACTTACATATGAATGTTCATTAGTGTTTTAGTCCTAATAGCATTCATTGTTTAACTTCTTTACCTTCTTTTTTCTGATGCAAAACTAAAAAAGTAATTTTTATTTATCTTTATGTTTTTCCATTAATTTATTTTTCATTCACTTTATATTCAGATTTTAGCCCTTCTGCCTCCCTGTTCCATCCCCTGGGGGCAGGGGCCCTACTAACCCACCTGGCACATTAAATCTCATCAGGATTAAGTACAACCTCTCCCACTGAGGCCAGACTAGGTAGCCCAGCTAGTGGAAGGGGATCCAAAGGCAATCAGTCTACAGAGACAGACCTGACTCCTATTATTGAAGGACTCACATGAAGACCAAGCTGTACATCAATTACATATGTGTAATATAGACATGGGAAGTAGACAGAAAAAGGGAATTAGTTGGGATAGGGAGAAGGCATGGAAGAGAAACAGGGGTGGGGATCAGGTATGGGGAGAGCTAGTTGGGGGTGAGAGGATTGGTACCAGGGCCTCGTTGGGACAAGGCAGAGATCAGGAATGGGGGTAGCTCACGGGAGGATATGAGGTTGACCCTAGCTGAGACTCCTAGAAGCTGGAGACATGGAGTCTGGAGTGGTCACTTCATGTATCCAGGCAGAACTTCCAGTAGAGGGAGGGGGCCACCAACCCACCCACAAAACCTTTGACCCAAAGTTTGCCTTGCCTACAAGATACACCAGGGATAAAGATGGAGCTGAAATTGAAAGAATGGTCAACCAATGACGTGCCCAGCTTGAGAGTCCGTGGGAGAGAGCCACCCACTGATACTGTTAATGATTCTCTGCTATACTTGCAGTCAGGAGGCTAGCGCAACTGTCATGTGAGCGGCAGTTGATAGAAACAGATGGAGATTCACAGCCAAAATGTATGTGGAGCTTGGAGAGGAGTCAGAGGAAAGATAGGGGGAGACAGAAGAGTCCAGGATGCCACAAGAAGACCTACAATCAACTATAGCTCACAGATACTGAACCACCATCCATACAGCATGTTTGAACTGGACCTAGCCCCCCTCCCCATACATATACTTTACTTTTATATAAGACATTGATCATATTCAGTTATATTATTTCAAAGTTGAGTTTTAGCTTCATATTGTACTTTCCCTTGGCTTTCTCTACACTTACATTTCATTTGCTTTCATACTGTCCTGATTTTCTTCCCATTACTGTGATAAAACACCCACAAACAGCAACTTGATAGGCAAGAGGCTTATTTTGTTTACAGTCGCATTCCATCATCAAGAGAAGTTAAGGGTTTCAATGCATGAACCTGGAGAAAGAATCTAAAACAAGGACCATTAAGGGATACTCCATACTGACTGGCATTACACAGCCTGCTCACTTTTCTATCTTATACAGTATAGGTCTAGCTGACCAGGAATGACACTGCCTGCAGTGGTCTGGGCCTTCCCTTGTCAATTATTCATCAAGAAAATACCGCACAGTCATGCCCATAGTCCTATCTGATATAAATAATTTCTCTATTAAGGTTCTGTCTCTCAGCATCCCTCGTTTGGTTAAGTTCACAAATGCTAACCAGCATAGACACCCTTTGATAGCTCTGGTAATATTAACTTCTAGTAACTATTGAATTCAACAAGAAGCTTGTTGGTAGACATTACTTTAATATTTACTTCATTCTGTTATTATTACAAATTTGCAAAATCTATTTTTTCTCTAAAAAGTTGCTCTCCAATTTCTATGCCCTCAATACTTGCTAAACAGCATTCCATTTTCTGCTTTTAGTCAACTTCTGTAGATTTGGTATATGAGAAATGAGATGTAATATTTATCTTCCAGTGCATAGATTATTTTGCATGATGTTATCAACATTTATCTGTCTCATCACAAACTTTTACATTGTAATTGTATTCAATAGTATTCCAGTTTTTTTTTTTTAATTTGGTTATCTGCCATTGTACACTAAAGTTGGTTTCTTATCTGGATACTTGTAAATAACTTTGTAATGAGTGGGAATATAGGATTTTTTTCCACTAATGTTACCTTTTTCAGGAATAAAATTAGTATTATAATTTTTTCATTTTGGTATTATTTCTATTCTTAATTTTGTTGGGAAGCCTTCCAACTCACTTTGCTAATCACTGTGAGAAGTTACATATGAAACTTTGGGCAGGCATTCCATTTTCTCCATATCCTTGTAATCCATCATGTATTGTTTTAACAGCTATTCCTTGTAAGCTGGATGCATCCCATTGTGTTTTTGTTACTATTTCCTTCATGGTCAGTCGTGTAGTAATGTTGAACATTTTGCTGTTGTTACTTTTTGGTGGGGGACAAATATTTGTTAGTTGTATTTTTTTCTTTTGACAATCATCTCTTTAAATATTTTGGCTCTTTTTCAATCCTGTATTTCCTTTCATAGGCTTCTTATGTATTTTGAATTCATTCCTTTGGTCAGCTCCATTTTCCACTCCCATCTCCTCTTCATGGACTGTGTTTTCGCTAGATCTCTTCAAGCTGTTCAAAAACATCAATAGGAATTCTACACTCTACGAATTTTTACTTTTGTTTTCTTGTACTTTTGGAGTCATATTGAAAACACATTGCTCAGATCAATGTGGAAAAAAAAAACACTCTATGGTTCCAAAGACCATATTTATATTATATAAACCTTTATATTTTTTTAAAAATTGGATGAGTTCCATAGATCATGTGAACCAATGTTCCATGATTGAGCTACATGCCTCTAGTTTCCTGTACAATAATTTTTTTAGAAAGTTCATTGATTTCTTATCAAAAATACATGTGGTCAAGTGAAGAAACAAATCTCTAACTTGAAACAAAATCCTAAACATGACACAATTCTAGACATTAGGACAGAGTTTTACTCACAGATATGCATATTTTGTGATTTGTGGACTGCTGGTGTGAGTCCAGGAAAGTATAAACAATTGTGTTCACAGCCTCAAATAAACCACATCCATTGCAGATATTACTTAAAGCTGTTTCGAGGTGTTTTTGAAAAAGGGGACTTTTTTTCTTAGAAAGAACATTTATTTCTTATTAAAATATGGTCAAATGAAAAAAATTCTAACTACAAAACCTTAAACATGACAGAGTTCTAGATATTAGGACATTGAGTTTCTCATAGGCATATACATATTATAGTCTGAGGACAGTTTGTGTGAGCATCCAGGAAAGTATGAACAACTGTGTTGACTTATGCAAAAAACAAAACAAAACAGAACAAAGGCATCAATTGCAGAGATTACTAAAAGTAGCTTGAAAAAGTTAAAAAAAAAAAGAGGGGGGGACTTTTTGAGAAACATCCTGTATGCTCAGCCCAGGGAGTGGCACTATCAGAAGGTGTGGCTCTGTTGGAGTAGGTGTATCAGTGTGGGGGTGGGCTTTAAACCCCCATCCTAGCTGCCTGGAAGCCAGTGTTTTGCTAGCGGCCTTCGGATGAAGATGTAGAACCCTTAGCAGCTCCTCCTGTACCATGTCTGCCTGGATACAGCCATGTTCCTGCCTTAATGATACTGAATGGAATCTCTGAACCTGTAAGCCAGCCCCAATTAAATGTTATCCTTATAATAGCTGCCTTGATCATGGTGTCTGTTCACATCAGTTAAACCCTAACTAAGACAGGTAGTATATACTGTTATAAAAGTTAATTTGTATAGCTAATATTCATTTGACTTGCTCATTGATTAAGAATTTTGTCAGTAAAGGATTTACCAGTTTTGATACCTAACATAAAATCACTTTCAAAAGAACAGAAAAAGGCCCAACTCCTTTTTAACCACTTATTGGATGAGATGATTTTATTTATTTGCTGTTATTTACATTTTCTCATTTTTGTTTTTGTCTATTCTGAACAGAAGCGTTTTTGCTTGTGATAGTAAGAAAAAAGCTTTCAGCTGCCCATGATCGAACATGATGAAAATTGAAGGTTTTTTCTAAAGGTCTTTATTGTGCCACATTTCTTCTATACTTGTATTTTGTAAGTTTTGGTCATGAAAAGATGTGCATGTCATCAAATGCTTTTTGCTTCATGTACACTGAAATTATGATGCCTTAATCACTTATTTTCTTGGGTTTTGTTTCTTTCTTCTTTGGTGTGTTGTTGTTTTTGTTTTTTTTTTTATTAAAATCTTACTATTTTATCCATGCCTTTTTCAAACCTATTACATACATTTAACATTTACATAATATATTATATATAATATATATTACATAATACATATTATGTAATATATATACTAGATATACTATAATATACATATGTATGCACACACACATTCATATTCTTGCAAGCATAGAATACGTTTTTAAGAGTACTGATATACCAAATAAAAATGTTTCCCCTGGAAAAGAAACAGAGAATAACCCACTAAAATGAATCTATCCCTACTATGTTCATTGCTATCGGAAGCATGAATGAGTCATCATTTAACAGCATGTTTTTATGCATTAGTATAGGTAATATTAGTTCAGTACAATGGAAGTAGGAATAATATGGGATATCAGATTTGGTATGCTCTTGCCCTGCTGTGAGCAACAGTTCGGGGAGGGACTTACTGATGGCAAGAACACTCGGATCACAGAAAATGGAAGAACTCAGGTTTCTTGTTTATGATGGTCAATTTTCCATATCAAGTTTACTGTGATACTTAAATAGCTAAAAAGAGAAACACATCAATTCTACAAATGACTGCAAGGAAGCCTCCAAAAGACATTTGCATTTTGATTAATAGACCAAATATGAAAAATATGCTTTGGGCAGCATAAAATATCCATCATCTCATCCATTGAGGGTTCGATTAATACAGTAGGTGTGAATGCACGATTCTCTTTTTCTGAGCTGGGACATCTATCTATTTCCATTGGCTTATTAGAGTTTCTGATTATTGAACTCTCAGATTTTTGGACCCCTAGTACTCCTTACTGTTCAATTTACTGATGGCATAAAATAAGAATTATTATGTTTCATAGTCATGTATCCCCATTACATAAGTTCTCTGTCCCTGACCTGCCATCTGTGTCTGTTTCTGCCACTTTCCCTCTTCACTTAAATAGACAAAGAAGACAGTAAGAGAATTTAGAACAAGCATAGTGATAAGAACCCAGTGTAGTGACAAAACCAATTTTAGCAATTATGGCCGTTATCCATCTTGATGCTTTCTGGTTTTTTGTTTCCCTTCAACATTGGCAATCCCTTGGAATGCTTATAAAACTCTTATCTGAACCAGTGGAGGGAAATGCATTTGGACACTCCAAGTAGTGGACTGTGAAGAATGCACCATTCAGACTTCCAAGTGAGGACCGTTTATCCAGCTGGTAGAGGTATTATCAAGAAACTATTACCACTGTTTAAGTTTCTTCATAGTCTAAACCCCTGGGCACTTCCTCAAAAAGGGTGTGCGTCCTCAAAACAGCACACATTAGGTGGTTGAACAAAACTAGGCTATAAGATAGAAATCACAGAAGAAAATGATTGTCACAAATCTTCCCACAACTGTAGCTAACTTTGAAGTTTTGCTTTGCATTTCTGTACTTTCTTCTCATCAGTTGTGACATTTTTTCCCCTTATTCATATGAGAATTAAGCCTTGGTAAATATTTTGTACCTGAATCCTAACTAAAAATTTGCTTTCACCGAGTATGACACTCCAGATAGTTGTTTTAAGATAACAAACGAGAATTTCAGAGACATCAGAAACAGTTCATCGAGCAAATAAACCAACAGTTTGGGGAATCATTAAATTGCTCTGCGGAATGTCTTTGTTTCCTTTTAAGGCTGTGTAAGAATGATTATATATGCATTTGGCTGACATAATTCCTTGGAATTTCATCTCTCTTGGTGTGAACGACCCCCTGAACTTATGCCCTTAACAAGGACTTTGCTAGTTATTAGTATTCAGGGAATATTAACATTTGACAGTAACAAAACAATTTAGTGTTATATTGAGGACCTTCTAATCATGCTAATAGAGAAAAGGACAAAACCCACAAATTACAGTCAGACAGATGTAATAAAATGAATAATTTTGAGATGGCTTTTTAAAAATACATGCCAACACTGTCCTTTGCACCACTAAAATTAAATTAAAACTTAAGTAATAAAATGTTATGCCTATGTGCCAATCATTTTTCCTTGATAAATTCTAGTTATTATGTAGTGTCTTGATTCACTCTATAGAAGTGATAATTGCAAAAAGAAAAAAAAAAAACCTCCTGATTAATGTGGTGGCACACCAGGGCATAATTTAGAAAGAAATATTAGAAAATGTTCAGAGTTCCAATTATTCTTGAATATGAATTAAAAATATATGTGCATGCTATTAACTTAGTTTTCTTCTTGAAGCATTAATAATCATGAGCTACTCATGTAGACTAAATTTCTTGCCTTTGTCTTTCTTTCACCGTAGAGAAAATAATTTTATCAGTCATTCTATATATCTTCAGAAGGCATTTGTCAGTATTTATTAGCTGTGTTCATGCAGCTTCATAAATACAAAAAATCCATTTGATACTTTTTAACTTGTTCCATATGGCTCAAGCTGGGAAACTTTTGCTTGGAAATTGTCTTATTTTCTAAGATTTTTTTTTCAATAAAGAACATGTTTATGTGTCATTCATCAGTTTTATAGCATTTTTTTCGCTTGATATTTGAAGTGGAGGCATGCTCAGTACTCAGTCACACACAGAGCAGGCTCATTACACAATTGTCGATGAGCAATTTTCCAGACAGAAAGTCAAATTAGGTTTACTGGGCAGATGACTGTGGTGTTTTACCCTCAGTGAAAGCAGCCAGTAAAATTTTACCCACAACTGGGCACAGAGGGGTAATTAAAACCATTAATCTTTCTATTGATCTTCGACTCCCTTGCCTACTATATTTAGAAGATAAGATTCATGAGCTACTGGAGTGTGTCCATTGTCTCAGATCTTCATCGATAGGTATCCCCTGAAGAGGGCTTGGGGGTAAAAGAGCATTTATCTGATTTATGCCTATTATGTAGTTCATTCAGACTCCAGAGAAATAACTGTTATGCTTTATTAAGAAGCAGTATTTGCAAATGGCAAAGCTGGAGAAAATGGCAACATCTATTTGTATGTGTGTGTGTGTGGGGTTTCGAGACAGGTTTCTCTGTGTAGTCCTGGCTGTCCTGGAACTCACTCTGTAGACCAGGCTGGCCTCGAACTCAGAAATCCGCCTGCTTCTGCCTCCCAAGTGCTGGGATTAAAGGCGTGTGCCACCACGCCCAGCTTTTTTTTTTTTTTTTTTTTTTTTTTTTGGTTAATGGCAACATCTTTAAGAATGTTTTAAGAAATAACTCATGCTAAGTAACTTTTGAATTATATTTGATCCTTTAATTTATATACGAGGAGTGTATGATTCCACTGGATTGCATTGGAAAATGCCATAGGGTGATGTATAAATTTTATATTATGCATCGTTTTATCAAAGAAAATGTTTAACCTCATAGGCCATAACTATGTGTCTGAAGAAATAGTACTTTATCACGAAAGCTGAGATCAGTTCACAGATCACTGATAGTTTAAACGGATGTTTTGGGGTTATTATAATCTCTCCTATCCATTCGGATATCAGAAATATTTCAACCTTCTGTCCAACCTCAGCTATTATTTCTGTAACAGTTTTCTCACTTATTACAGTGATCAATTAGTATGTTAGGAGACTAGCTCCATCAGTCAGTGACCTTGACCAGTTATTGAATTTTTAGAATTTGCCATGGGCTAGCTGCTCTGAATGTTTGTTGAATAAACTAAACTGCACGGTTAGCATATGTTTCACAGTGAGCGGGTGTGTGTTACTCATGGGAGAAGCCAAGGAAAGCCTGAGGATGTGGTGTCCTGACAGCTACAGTTTTGGAAACTTAGCGATGAAGGAATATGCTTGATAAACTATAACCACAGGTTCTCATACTTACATGAAGTTAATCTATGCCAAGAAGCAAGTCACTACAGTTTTGATGATCAAAATTGTAGCAGGGATACCATAATATATGCAGGACAGGATCATTGATTGAGGATAACCAGTATCCACAAATGCTTCTAACACTGTGGAGAAGTAACTGTGTCTTTAACTTGATCAGAGATAAGAACCCTTATGCCTAAATGGTTAGAAGAGAAACAATAAATCCCAAGAAGATCCCTCTTCAGCGAGAAAATGTTGTGAAGTATACAAAACCAAATAGAAATAATGGATTTGGAATGTAAGCAAATACTTAGAGTAAGTTTATCCATAAAGTATCTCAAATGTTCTCAATCACCCAGGCTTACTTGGTTCTTTTTTGTTTTGTTTTTCCCAACATAATATTTGTATCAATTATTTGGGAGTTTTGTACAATGTACCCCAATCACACTCATTTCCCATTCCTTCCGGGCCACTCTCCCACACCTGTAGTCCTACCATGCACCCCATATCTACCTCACCACATTCAATTTATGTTGCCCATACACTTACCATAGGCTGCTCAAACTCCCAGTCTCCATCTGAGTACTGAGTCCATCTCCTGCACCCTGTCAGACACCATCAATTGTGAAGAGGCACATTTCAACATCTTTAGCTCAGATTATAAGGACTCTCTTCAATAGCTTCCTGTCCGAACTGTTTCTTCTGCCAGGAGTAGGGTAAGGGATAGGAGGATTACCCAGAAGCCTTCACTGTCTCTTGTTCTCAGTTATGAATCCACAATCATTGATGCCACTGTAACAAAAACTTCCATGCCTATAACAGGCCGAGAGCATGCACATGGACTTGCACATGGTTTCTGCCAGCAGCACAGATTATGGACTTCATCATAGTTTCCATCGGCAGCTCAGAAAATGAATGACAACCTGCTCTTCAGCAGCAGTATAGATCACAGACATCATATGTCTAACCAGTTCTTTAATTTCTGATCACTTACGCTATTCATCTAATAACTCAGAAATATTATTTTTCTGAATTAAACAATTCTGATTCATTCTTCTTTCTTTCTAAAACCTTTTTATTGGTTCTCTGTGAATCTCACATCAGGAACCCCAATCCCACTCATTTCCCCCTCCCCTCAAACGAGCTATCGATCTTGCTGATAACTCCTCAGCAAGAGAGGAAAAAAAATTCTCCTTGTGAAAGCTCTAGTGTGTCACAGTGTCCAGGCAGCCTAGATCAGGAATGTGTGCCTGGTCTTTGGTGGTAACTGACCCCTGCTGCTTCAGGGCTATGGACCCAGATGTAGTCCCCAGTGGCAGCACAGACCCAGACCTCACCATGGTCCAAAAGTCGGCTTTTCCCTGCTACTCATATCAGGCTGTTCCTTCCTACCCTTAAGGATCCAATTCTACCTCTCTTTGTGCCCACATCTTTCTGTTTCACTTTCTCTTACATTTCTCTACTACTCACTTGCTTCTTTTAGAGACCTGGGGTCTCTGGGTGTCTAGGATTGTCACAGGAGTGGTTTAAGGAGTGCAATGTCCCTCTTTTTTCTTGTGGCACCAGGGAAGGGTGATCTCAGTTATGTCCTGTCCCTGGTTCTCCCAGGCCTGCACAGAACTGGGTTGGTGGTCATCTCAGGCTTGTTCCCTCTCCCTGCCCCATGGCACCAGAATGGGGGCTCATCTAAGGCTAATTTTTTTTTCACTAAAACATTCAGAATCCATTCATTAAGTACCAATGACATGATATCAGCATTTGATATTTAATGACACAAATGAGTTCCACCTCTTGCCTGCAAAATCCTTTATGGAAAATAGAAAACAAGTAATTCATGCTTGTTTTATGCATGTAACAAATGTTATGAAGAAAATTCTCCAAATATAAAGATGTAAGATGAGGAAATAATGGAGTCAAAGGAGAACACTAGCACCAGGAAAGGTTTCTTAAAGACCACGGCATCAAGACACATATAAAGTAGTAACTGTGAGAACAGAAAGGCATGACCATTTGTGTTGGAAAGAGAAAAAAAAAGTAGGAAGAAGTTGAAACAGTCCCTAAATATAAAGACTTAGGAACACACTAAGATCCAATAAGTGTCTGTGTCATTGCTGAAGAAATGTTAGAAAATTATAAAGAAGGAAAAAGGTAAATATTTCATACAATAACGCTGCCCATAGTAAAAATTTAAATGTTAGGAACAAGTTGAGAGTTTATGTTTAAGAGATAGTACAATGTGATTGTGTATGTGTGTGTGTGTGTGTGTGTGTGTGTACCTTTATTAGTTCATTGAGAATTTTATAAACATTTTGATTATATTTGTCCAACTTTTCCTAGTATCATTCACACTTTCTTACCCACCAAAATTTATTCTTTTGCTTATTTGTTTTTTTTTTTAAATCTTCAGAACTATTGCTGCTAGCAGCTCCTCATCTAGGGATGAGACTTTGGGCCTACCTCCTCTCTCCAGCTTGAGTTTTGGTTGGGCTTGAAACTGTCTTAGTCTCATGTATGCCATGATAGCCATTGTGAGTTCCTATGTGCACTTGTCTTGCTGTGTCCAGAAAAAGGGTAACAAAGCAAGTTTTGAGATTTCATCTTATCCCACCCATAATTAGAAAGATTTACAAAATAACAGACAGCAAATTCCAGACAGGATATTGGGGGAAAGGAACTCTGATTCACTATGGGTTAGATTGCAAACTGGTCCAGCCACTCTAGAAAATAAAATAAAACACAGCAAAACTAAACAACAACAACAGAAACAAATCACCCTATGAATCAGCTATCCCAATCCTTGTCATAAGCCTAAAGGGCTTGACCTCCTACTCCACAAATACATGCTTAGCTATGATATTGCTATTCTACTCACAATATCTAGGAAATGGAAACCATTTAAATGTTGTTCAACTGATGAAAACCCAGTAAAAATGCAGTACATATACTGTGTGGGATAGTATTTAACTATAAAGAAATGTGAAATCTTAGAAGTTGTTGGTAAATGGAAGAACTAGAAAACATCAATTTGAATGAAGTAACCCAGACCCAGAAGGGCACATCTCACAACACGCGCACACACACACACACACACACACACACGGACACACATACACAAATGTGTACATGCACACACACACACACAAATACACATCCATATATATATACATATATGTGTTTCTGTATATATGTGTGTGTATGATATGTATATATTTGTGTGTGTGTGTGTGTGTGTGTGTGTGTGTGTGTAATGGTCTTCCTGTTTATGCTGATAATACAATCCTCAAGAACCATAGATTGCAATAGAATATATAGCAAAGTCCCCAACACAAGGCATAAGAAGCACTCCTTTAGGTTATTGGTCAAGGCTGTCCAAGAGCTGTCAAAATATCACAGCTTATCGCTTATTGTTGTCTCCTAGATATGCAAACATCTAAACAACCGGTGGTCCTACTCAGGAATGGCATCAATGAACAACTACCAGTATTGTACAATAACTCTTAGTGTTCAATAGTGTCACATGCCTTGTCTATAACCACAGCTTTCTAATTAGCCTTAGGTTCTTCTCAGTAAGATGGAAATTACGACTGGTACAAGAAACCTAGACAATTACCTAGAGGCAGTGAAGTTATGGCTCTTGGAAGAGAACCTATAAATACCACTATACTAAACCAGCATAATCTCTAATTACCTTCTAAATAGTTATACTTATATACTCAGAAAAGTGTAATTCTAACTGTTCCTGAAGGAAACTTCTCTTTTCAACAGACAGAAAACATCACAGAACACCACCATAGGGAGAGAACATTTCCTTGAATCCAAGTACAAATGTTGATAGTGTGTGAAACAGTGTCTACTGTAGCTCCCTAAACCATGAATACTTATGAGCTGGTGACTGCTACCTACAGAGACTGCTTCTATTAAAATTATCTAAGCACACATCTCTGGTCACATGTATATAATACCTTGCCTCTTTGTTATTCATATGTAATAGCTCACCTACCTGTTCATCTGTATATAATAGTCTTGCCTCTGATTCAACTACATAAAATAAAGATGCTAAAATTCTGAATGCTGTGGCTTCTCTGTCACAGAGCCAAAAGAGCATGATTGCAGCTCTTCTGTTTGCATTTGCCATTAGCCATTCCCTGAACACCCCTAGTGAGTATTCCTGGACCAATGTGCAAGGATAGACAGACTAAACTCTATTGTTAATGTAGAGTTGTGTGTCCCAGTCCTAGTGGATATACCTACAAAACAACTCCTGTCCAAAGTCTCAGGGATTACTGTGGAAGAGGGGGTAAAAAAAAAAAATGCAAGAGTCGGAAGCACAGGGAGTTTCTGTGATGAGATTGTGCCTCCAAGAAATGCAAGAGAACATACACCCATGACATCTTACCAATGTGTCTTTCTAAATAAGGTCCAAACAAGGATAACAATGACAAGCACGTGAACGTAGAAAGAGGAAAGTATAGAAGGCCTCGGCTCTAGGCAAAAATTGACAGGCAACTAAGAAATGTTGAGAGGAAGCAGAATAGACTTCCTCAAAAAACAGCATGCCCATTGGCTATCCGATATCAAATGGTTATCCCTGAAAATATATGCTTACAAGTAACATTATACAGACAGAGACTGATCAAGTTATATTTTGTATTTAGGAATATATAATGTATATGTATATATATATATATGTATATATATATATATATACATACACATATAGGTAGTAGATTGAATATATATATCCATATATATGTATATATGTATATACATATATATGGTTCCTGCTTTGCTCCTCAGTGTTACTCCCACGTCCTAAGTTTTGCACTAATGAGACACACTCAGTAGGATTTCTGTTATTCTTGTAAGTAGCTGAAGCAAAAGAGTAAATCTATCACTTTAATAAGTTACATCATTAGTGACAAGGTCGTTCTCAGTGTTACTGGTCATTGTCAGATTTAGTCAGGCTCAGTGATCCTGACAACTGAGTAAAATGTATTCAATAACTTTGATCATTATCAGCACCAAAGAAGGAAGGCATGCCAAGAATATACTATTTTATCAATCGTAAAACACTTTTAAAAGGTGTTGCTAAGGCTGTAAATAATTATCAATATTTGTCAATAGTAAGCAACACTAATAGGATATGTACAATTAGCAAAGGAGTAAAATAAAAAAAATGTATGCCAATAAAACTGTGGCATGTAAATAAACATAAGGCCCATGTCCTAAGTAGCTAATATTTTCCCTTGAACAGAGTATTCAAGTTTTTGAGTTTTAATGTGGAGAAATTCAGTAATGAAATTAGTAAGAACCATGGGCTTTAGATACTGAAATTATTGTACTTTTAAAATTAGAAACATTTTAAAGTTAACTTATGCCCTTAGTGAAGGCAGTACATTGATCAAAGAAAAAGAAAGTCATTACTTATTTTCTGAAATACCATTTTCACACTGTTGAGAAAATATATTATTGTTTTTTTATAAGTACATAGGCCTCAGTGGGATTTTACTGCTTATTAAAGCAATGATTTTCAAATCCTGATAAGATAAACTTTAGGAATGATTAACTCTGTATTGAGAGAAAAATATTCGTAATCAGCTTATGTTGAAGCATTTTAGCTTTAAAATACAGCATTGTAATGAAATAAGAAGTGGTACTTAAATGAGGGTTTACATACACTTCAAAACGTAATCAGATTTACCAGCTAGGCATATAGGGCAGGGTGGATGCTTGTCTAACATTTGCAAGGACATTGGTTCACTTGTCTGCTCTGGAGCAAAACAGAAGGAAGGAAGGAAGGAAGGAAGGAAGGGAGGGAGGGAGGGAGGGAGGGAGGGAGGGAGGGAGGAAGGAAGAAGGAATGAAGGGAGGGAGGGAGGGAGGGAAGGAAGGAAGGAAGAAGGAGGGAGGGAGGGAAGGAAGGAAGGAAGGAAGGAGGAAAGAAGGAAGGCACAAAGGAAGGGGGCAGGAGAAAAGGTGGAGGAAGAGAAAAATTGAGGAAGAACAAATGGAAAAAAAGAGACTGAAGGAAAGAAGTCAGGTCAATTATTTTGACTGTGGCAGGTAGAATTATGCTCAGATTTCCACCACCTAGTTGTTCCGTGCATCAGTAACAAAGATCCTACTGAAAATACTCTGCAGATGATCAAAAGTGGCCAATCAGAGAGAAATAAAGAGGGCACTGTGCATTGCCTATCCAATGGCTAAAGCTAAAAAATCACTATGTTGGGCTATCTAAGGGATTTGTGGCAGATAAAAGGGATGGGGCTAACATGAGTTTTATGTATTTATATATGTGATGTAGTTATATATGTGAATATGTTGAAGTACTACATGTGTCCAGTGCCCAGAGAGGTGAGCATAGAACAGTGGAGCCACTGGAACTGGAATCGTGGAGAGTTGCTATCCACCAAGTGGGTCCTGGAAATGAATCCTGGTCTTCTCCATTAGTAACAAATGATCTTAACTACTGTGGCATACATCTGCACATTGTAGAAAAATATAAAATGTTTTTGTGGTAAAACATCTTCATTTTTAATGACTATTAAAGGGGCATATAGTATTCTGTTATATACTCATGCAAACATTCACCCATATAAATTAGCACAGCCATGTGATATTAAATAGTTATTTGAGATAAAAGGTATGGTTTATACATCAAAGGCAGTACATCACAAATAAGCCCTCTTTTTCTGTATACCAGTGAATGGGTTTATAAAGACTGAGTATTTGTATCTATAAGTTAGAGTTTGACATAAATCTGCCAATACATAACATTTTTATAGTAGTATGTACTCTTTAATGCTTCCAAGTACTGTCATAAAGAGTCCTTATACTGTATTAGGAAGTGTAATGACCAGCAGTAGACACAGACTGCTAATTCATTTTTCATTTGATATTTTCCTTTCTATTAGAATACAGAAGTTGTAATTTCTATAAGGTCAAATCAGGCTTGATACACAATTGTATCATCTTACTAATCAGAATCTTGCCAAAATACTTTAATAATTTTTTTTTGCTTCCCTTACCTTGGATTTAATTAATTCTCCGTCTTCCCTCTTTATTAGTAAACACATTTATTCTGGCTACAGTAGCAGTCAACTTTACCACTTTACATACTTAGCATTGTAGTTATTTTATGTGTCACCTCATCCCCCAAAGCACTTGTCTCCTTTGAGTTCCTATTGCTACGTTATTTCTTAAAACCCGCAGTAAAGCGTCTTTTGGCAAGTTAACATTGAGTAGAGAGTAATGGTTTTAGCAGACATTACAGCAATCCCTTGCAATTTTCATGGATTTTCTCCCACTAATTAGTTGGGTGGAATCATACTATGTTATGTTCCCCTCTCCAAGTAACCTTAGACATTCCTGAAATAGATGAGCTTGTTCTGTGTTGTTAAGAAGGTTAATTAAAACAAAGAAAAAAAATGTAACATTAAGTATGTGGATTGAGAATACTTGATTACTCCCACTCATCTGACCCATGTATAAAATATCAAGAAATTTGCATTTTAGAATTATGGTGATGGTTTCCCTGCAGTCCCCAAACTCTGCTAAATGGTTCCTTAATTACCTGTGAAACAACTACCCACTTTCAGTTGAAGCAGCCAGTCTCTGAAAACTTGCCCTACGATCAGTTCCTGTCACCAGCTTCTTAAATGTATGTCCCATGCTGTTGTGAGTCTGAACTTTTGCAATACATGAGTCCTGGAAAATAGACATTCACTAATTGGTTATAAAAAGCTAGAGGGTATTAACGGGGCTCAGAGTCATGATTTCCTCTTTGCTGTTTAAAGCAACTCCTTCCCTTAGCCACTTTTGTCAACAGGAGATGCTTGATTTGATATCGGTTTTATGTAGTAAATAGGATCAGAGGCCTAGTGAGGCACAAGTTCTAATCCCAGCTCCTGAGTGAGTCATATAATTTTGTACAATTTGCCCAATAATGATAAGAATTTCTATTTGTTGTGAAAAAATTATTTTATTTTACATCCCCTTGAATTCAAATAGTATAAAGTGTGAGAGAAAGATATATATATATATATATATATATATATATACATATGTATATATATGTAATATCAACTAAATAACTAGATGTTCCCATGCCAACAGCTGCTTTCCCATGACAACTGCTTACAGGGACCACAGACAACTCCATCCATTGCTCTGTGGTACTGCATGGTTCTATAATGGCAGGTACTAAAATTCTAAAGTGGAAGCTCTCTGAAATTTAATTGTATTTACTGCACTCATAAAAACAGAATATCCATCAAATCACACTCTACAATGTGTGTTTCTAATATAGTTATTGTTTCTAATTTTTATTCTAATTATTTAGTTATATAATATTTTTTGTAACTGTTCTTGCAATTGCAATTAAGATACAATTATGATTGTAGTCAAGAAACAGATTTAGGCCTTCCCAAAGGGAGTGATCCAATGTGGGATCAGTTTAATGGGACTTTTGTGGTAACAGGAAAAAAAAACAGTTCTAAATCAAGACATTTTCAAAATACATTGTGGAAATGTCAGAAAGGCAGACTACACCAAGACTGATGGGTTGTGTTCCTCAATTATCAGTTTCAGATGTTATCTGATAGCATTCTTGGCCCTTCCATTGGTGGAGAATAAGATTTTGTTAAGTTAATACATTCCAAAGGCTTCAAGATGTTAGGTCTTACACTGAGGTGGGCAAAAAATGTTTCTTTCAGGAGCTAAAGATAAAAATTATAATTAGGCTACTGGACTTGGAACACTCCCAATTGTCTACAGCCTTTGAAATTTTAAACAGTCAGTGTTTGTAGGCTCAACCTCTTTCCAGGAATTCTCATTCTGAACACTCAGGATATGAGAACAACATACCTCAAAGGATAGAATTTCCAAAATGAAGGGATTATTTCTCGTGGTTCTGGAAACTGAGATTTCCAATATGAAGACCCTGGAATGCTTGAAACCCGGTAGGGTGCTGTTTTCTGATTGTACAAGGAAACTCTCCCCTGTGCCCTCACACTGTAGAAGAAGAAAGCCAACTGCCTAGGTGTCTTTTATTAGGGAACTAATCTGGAGTGTTCAATTTCCTCATAGGATCTAAAATAACTTAGGGAACGAGCCTCTGGGCATGCCTTGGAAGAAAGAGTTAAAATCTGGTTAATTGAAGTAAGGTGATCCATCTAACCTGGGTGTCACACAGTTCCTTAGATTATGGTTCTATCCTTGGGCCGACTACAAGCCTTCATTCCTCTCTGCTTCCTGACTCTAAACAGAAAGGACTCAGCACCTTTAAGCTCCTGCTGCCCTAACCATTGGGAACCATCTAATTCTGGAAGATAGAATAAACCTTTTCCCTACTGGTTTTCCTAATATATCACCTTCTTGGATGTTATGCTTTTATTTTATGAATTTAGGAGGAACACAAAACCTGAAACCCTAATCTCTATGTTCTTTGCGTCTCCAAATTTAATCATAAACATGAGAAAACAATGACACAAGATTTAGAAGCAAGCATGACATTGGGAGTAAGAAAAGGCAGGGGAATAAAGAAAACATAAGGACTGACGTGGTTACAGCACACTTAGAAATCAAATAATAAAAAAGAGAAACCAGTCTGTCTGGCTCTATTTCAGAGCGGAGAGGAAGCTGAAAGGCTTCCCCGGGAAGCTAGTGTATCTGGTTTCAAGGGGGATACGCAAACGGTCCTAGCACAAGGCAAGCCCAAAGTTCTCACAAGCTTACATCCATGGAGCATTTATTATGAACATTACCACATATCAAGTCAGCGATGGAGAGGTCAATCTTAGCACTTTTGCAGATGGGAGAGCAATATCATCTTGAGCCTCAGCTGTTGTGGAGACCTGGAAACAAGGTATGATCGCAAAATAGTTGGGGGGGAGAGGAACTATGGGAACTACGGTGGGTGGGAACTGGGAAAGGGGAAAGCCTGTGGAATGTAAACATAGAATATAGAAAATAAAAATTAAAAAAAAGCCTGGAGATAAATACCCATAGACCCTAAGATGGAAACAGTTCATCCAAACAATCACGGACCAAGGGCATGCTGGAGGTAGATGCCCTCTAAAGAGCAAATGCAAGTAAGTGGCTTTAACAGCTATAAGATCTTCAGGCAGCAGTGGAGAAACAGAATAACGTCTCAGCCAGGTCACCTTGATCCAGAGGTCAGGGCACAGTTCTAAATTTGTGTATTTCTTTGCGTTGTGAAGCTGGAAGTGAAGTATTGATCCGGGGGATATGCCACACCTTCTCCACTGTCCCTCGGAGCCTTGAACATAGAGTGCTGAATTCTAGAGTGGTATTCCAGTTAACAGGTTTCAGTGCTCTATGTAGCTCTGCTTTCCCCCAAATATTTAGCAGACACCTTAGCCTAGACAGGAGTCACTAAAAGTAGACAAACAGGATACTGTTTGAAGTGGGCGGGACCTAGCTCAGCCAAGGTTCCAGAGTACCGACGTCGACACTTTGTTATACATAAAGAATAGAAGACAACAGGAATGGGTAATGATGGCAGCTTCACTGAGCACCCAGCCACTGCAGTCGGAAGGAAGTCTCCAACCTTAACTGAATGCGTCACTTCCTGACAGCCTCCTCTATTAGATAACTGAGAAAGAAATGGCTGGAAAACATCTTGTCTCTGTTTTCTTTTGGTTTGTTCGTCTCAGATGTTCCCTTTAGGATATTCTTACTATTATTTTTGTTAAATAATAGATTTGACTTTTTGTGTTCTTTATATTTATCTAATTTTGCTTACTTTTTTTCCTTTAGCCTGAAACTTTCCTTCCATCTCTTTTTTTCTAACATTTCTTTTGTCTTATAATTTCTCAAGTTTTATTTTTAGTCTAGATGCTGCCTTTCACCGTTTCTCTTGTTGTATTCCTTTATTTAATTTGATTTCTACTTAAACCCTTACCCTTAGAGATTTTATTAATATTCATTTCATCATAAATGAATACATTCATTTCCAATTATGTTTTATGGCATAGTAGTAAACAACAGTTAATTTAAAGTACACTTTCCCCATCTAGTTTGTTAAATATTGTTCTTATAGTAGTACTTAATCTGAGTGATACTGGAGATTCAGCCCCCAGTAATTGTTGTTCTCATCAACAGTACTTCCAAAGAAATCCTGAAGATACAGTTATCCTCACAAAGTCCCAAATCACAACCTAGAAACCAAAAGTGTTTGTGTAAGAAAGGCAGTTAAAGATCACAATTCCTCAATTACTAAGTACAAATGTGATGATATGGGTAAATGTGCAGATGAAAAATACAGTGTTGAAACAGCCAAAGAGTAAATAAGAAAATCGGCTGCAGACGTTTGCAACATGGAGGGGAAATTGATTGAAAAAAATGGAAATTTGGGCATTAAGAAATCTTAAAAATAAATGACTTGGGGTAGGGAGATGGCTCAGTGGTTGCTAGCACTAACTGCTCTTCCATGGGTCTTGACTTCAATTCGCAGCAACCAGATTGCTGGGTTGTGCTCACAACCACAGCAATGGAATATGATGCCTTCTTCTGGTGTGTCTGAGGATAGTTATGGTGTACTCACATACATAAAATAAATAAAATCTTAAAAAGGAGGGGGGACGAAATCTGGAGTATAAAAAATTAAATAAATAAAATAATTTTTAAAACAAGGACTGCTTGGGCACTGAGGCAGGAATGGGTGGGTAGATGGGGGAGAACCCTCATAGAATCAGGGAGTATGGTGAAGAGAATGGGGGGTTGTGGAGGTGAAACTGGGAAGGGAGATAACATTTGAAATGCAAATAAATGAAATAACCAATGTAAAATAAAAGGAAAAAGAAAGAAATGACTCAATGACCCAAATAAAACAGACAATGAAAAGTATGACAAACACACTTGACCAAGTTGAAGAATATCAAGGAGAGAAGGCAAATTGTAGGAAATAATGAAGTCATACATTAAAAAGTGAAATATAAAAAGATAGCCACAGTTCTTAAGAATAATGAGAAATGGTAAAATCTAGACCACAGCCAGGAATTCAAGGAGCAGATCTATGATCAAAACTAAAGGCACAGAACATATAATCAATGAAATTTTAACGAAAAATTATAGGGAAATTGGTGAACATTGAAGCATAAGAAGCATTTTTAAAACCCCAAGCAGATATGTTCAATGAGTAACATTGAAGTAATACATTAGTCATAATGTGCATACTGTAACACAAAGAAGGATTTTTAATTGTTCTAAGAGCAAGATAACAACTCACAAAGACAAGCTTACAAGAATAACATCAGAGACCCTAAAACCCAGGACAGTGTGGGACAATGTAACTCAAAGACTAAGATTTAATAACTGCCAATCAAGACTGCTATCCCAAACTAAAATTTGTTTTAATGGGTGGAAAGATAAAGACATTTTCAGATAAGCATAAAGTAAAGCAATTCCTGACCACCAAGTCAGTACCACAGGAGATACTTTGGGTATCCTATATTGTATCCTAATTAAGTTACATCGAGGAGGAAGAAAGGAAGTCTCTATAGGACAGGAAAGATTAAATTTTATAAGAGGAAGAAATGATCAAATGTGATCCAGAGGGGGCACAAAAACCAATCATATCCAATTCTGCAAACAAGCAAGCACCTAAGATGATGAGAAGAGAAAGAAAGAAAAACTCTATAATAATCCAGTCAACCAGGAAAACAATCAATAAGATTACAACAAATCTCTTTCAGTCAGAACTGGATATGTAAATGATCTTCACTGTCCAATTAAAACATGAAGACTAGCCAAATGGTTTAGAAAAGATGATCTAACTATGCCTCTAAGAAACAAGGTTCACTCTCATGGAAGGAAATATAACAAGCATTTGAAAGCACAAAACAAGTTGTCATAGCAATCCTTATATTTGATGAAGTAGATTTCAAACCAAAATTAGAAGATATAAAGCAGGCCTGTACATAATAAAGGAAACAGTTTATAAAGGATATCTGTGGTGGTTTGAATGAAAAGACCCCAAATAGGCTCCTATGGATGGCCACTATTTGAGCTTTCAAAAAGCTCAAGCTATTTTCATTAGGATTTTTACTAGGTTTATATAAAATTCAAGTAGAGAAGAGCTGGTTACCTTTAAGTCAGAAGCACCACTATGTCACAAGTGAGCACATCTGTCTTAGCAGGCAAACACTTATCCTATTTATCAGAAATCTAATACCAGGACTACATCCCTTATTACAATCCTGTTTTCTTTTGTCAGGGACATTAACATTTTAGCATAAAAGTTTTATAGGGATATTTATAGTAGAATATATAGTTAGTTAGTTTTCCAACATTGAGCCCTTTACTAAACATGGTTTTTCAAATATTACATCTTCTGTTATACTAACCCAGGTCTTGTGTTAAAGTTATATAAGTCAACTCTTGGGGGAGAAAAGATATTAGCAGAACATCATTGAATATACGTAAGTTATTTTGTTATAACATGTTAATAATTAAATAGAAATCCATCTGGCTAGCCCTGCTTATTTCTGGTAGAAAAACAAACAAACAAACCTTCTTTTGATAAGTGACTTGTTTCCCTTGCTTTGAGAGCTATGACTACTCAATGCCCCCTTATCAGCCACAGCCTGCCACTCCACAGGGAGCACCTCAGCAGCCCTCTTTATACTTTGTGTATTTGCAGAATTGATGGGACCAATAAGTATACTTAAGAGCTCTGGGGTTGCCTAGATTATCTTTGAAGATAAGGCGTTGCACTAAGTCACAGTTCATGTCTGCAAATGGAAGGACCACTTTTACCATGCATAAGAAACAAAGACATGGGGTGAAAGAAGATGAACAGAGATGGGGGAGTGCATATTTTCTACCATATTAGTAGGCAAATAGGAGCAAATGGCCACAGATTGAAACAAATATGCAGTGAACTGCAAAGGTAGCAAATCATGTGAGTCCCAGTAATCGGAAATTGAGAGCAAAGGGCTCAATATATAGCTGAATGGGTGTAGGATATTTGCATGTATGTATGAGGCTATCAGCTTATATCCCAGTAGAATAAAATACACACAAAAGTCCAAAGGTTCCCAAGATATTCTCTTGCTATCTGTCTTCAGCTTGACTAATCAAATAGCATTCTAAATATAGCCTCAAGGTTTTGTTTCATTTATTAATACTACTTTAAAGCTGATAGCTCCTATGTAAAACTATGGGATCTCTAAGAGCTGATCTCATCTTTGCAAGAATGTGCTATTGCTTAATTATTATTTTCTTAGGGAGAAACAGTTACAGAATTTTGTACAAGGTCTTTTCTTAAAAACTAAGATTATCTTAAGTTCATCATTCAAGTAACCAGTATGAAAATTCTGTCAGCTATTATATTGTTCTAATTATGCATCAAAGGTTTTGAATTAAAACCATATGATGACTTCAGGGACTTACTACACACATTATAACACAGACATAACTCAAATTATATTGATCACTTGAAATCCATTTCTTTATCTGCTATGTTAGTGATACTTTGCTTCTCTCCAAATCAATGTAAGTTTGAAGCTAACATCCAGTCATCTATAAATGGAATTAGTATTGCTTTCCTCCAAGGCATGACTATCCTGATAAAAAGTTCCTGATGTGGAAAGTTAGGAGATAGATTGACAGTACAAATTTCAAGTAATGAGTAACCTTATTCCTGAAGAGAATCAGATGTCAGATGTACACGATTTAGGTTTTATAAATTGCCTTATCTTTAAGTAGAATTTTTATATTTGAACTTAAATTTTAAAATACACAATCAAGAAGGTTATTTATGTTTCTCAAAAAGCCCAGAGAAGAAATTAGTATGTTTTATATGTCTAGTTGAATATCAGGATAACCTAAACAGCCACACAGCTTTTCATTAATCTGGGTATTCAGATTGATACTTTCACTGGTGTCCTGTTATCTGTTCTCCTATTTGCCAATGCACAGGCACTTCCACTGCATTTTCATGCTCCTATAGAGGAGCTTCTGATCCACAGCAGAAAAATGATGACAGTACTGGAGATGTGCCCACAAATTTATTTACCAGACTAGCAGTAGAATTGCAACCTATGCTCCTTCTTAGTATGAGAGAGTTTATTTGTTAAGTGACCATATAGAGTTTAATATGCTTACGCCTCTCAATCTCTCAATCCTGCTTTCCTTTTATTAAAATTTTTATGGGTTATTTTATTTACTTATATTTCAAATGTTATTCCCCTTCCTGGTTTTCCCTCTGCAAATCCCATATCCTACCCCTTTTCCCACTGCTTCTATGAGGGTGCTCCCCCACCAACCCACCCACTCCCACCTCACCATCATAGTATTCCCCTATGATGAGACATCAAGCCTTCACAGGACTGAAAGCCTCTCCTCTCATTGATGCCATTCTCTGCTACATATGCACCTTGAGCCATGGGTCCCTCCATGTGGACTCTTTGGTTGGTGGTTTAGAGCTCTAGACGGGGGAGGCCTGGTTGGTTTTAGGAACAAAAGGATCACTCACTTTGCCCTATAATTTTTCATTGTATAAATAAAAACAAGCAAAGAGAAAAAGCTCATTACAACTTCTAAACCAAGAACATTAAATGGACTACCTCAACTAACAAGATGATATAAAGTATACAATATAATACTAATGTTATGTAAATTCAATCTGATGGATTTATGTTTCTTCCTAGTTTCAATGCTCAGCATTACTATCCACATAATTGTCTCACTGTCTCCATGTGTACAAATTAGAAAATGTAAGCTGTTCCTCTGTTCCATGAATCACATTTTGCCTAGAGACCAGAAGCAACTTAAATAGAGTAGAAAGGTAGAAGGTGATGTTGGGGCTGGTTTTGAGGAAAGTCAGATTTACCTTGAATAACAACTGCTCCCATTTGCTCAGTGCAGTTTCCTTAGATTATGCAAGATTTATCCATTCTGGGTAGAAATGGAGTTTTACACCTCAGAGAGTAGGTGACTTAAGACCACTAAAAGTAGGGGAGCCACTGCTTCAGTTAGCAGATAGCCAAAGCGAATGCATCGGGAGTCTTCCTTCTTTAGAAAAAAAAAATTCTCAGGAAAGATTTTAGACCCTGAGTCCACAGATTAATAAAACATCCCACAGAACTCATTTAAATTTTAAGGGAGGCATTAATTCCCAGTATTTGACTCTAAGAGTAGACACTTCATGAGGTGTGTGTTACAATGTGTGTTACAATTCAGGCTGGTACAGGGGTTTGAGTGTCAGTAATATCAGCTCTGCTGTAAAACCTCCATAACACTTATATAGGACATGATATTCCATCCAGGATACTTCTTGAAAGAGCAAGAGTAATACCTGAAACCCATATTTTCTTGGCCTGATTTCCCCCCAGCTATATTAAGAACAACCAATAATGACATCTTCTATAATCTAAAGTCTGCTCAAAGCCAATAAGCAGACTCTATAAAAGAACATATTTTTCATTTCTCCCACTGTTCATTAATCTGGCAAATATTTTCTAAAAGTAAATTTAATGCATACAAAGCAAAGCTTTCATTTCTTCATATATAAGATAAATTGAAATTATTAAGGGAAGGTATTCTCCATGTAATGCTATGAGGCGTGTCATGGATAAGTAGATCTTTCTTCAGTACTGGAAGTGTTTCCAGCTATGTTTAAAAGTGGTCTTTTTGGAGACTCTATTTCATGAAATCTGCAAAAAAAAAATCTAGAAGGTCAATGTTGTCATACTAATCTTTAGAAACATTATTGCTTTTAACATACTATAGAAACAAAAATGATAGAATTATGTACATAGTATAAAATTAAAACTCATATATGTACATTGTATATTATTTAAGATATCAAATAAAATAAAATATTTGTTTAAAATATCCCATAGTATGTAGTATACTATATCTTATAAATATACATTTTGTATAAATATTACATATCTTATATCTTATATTTATTGTGCTACAGTAATACAATATCTCATATTTTATGCTATAATACATAAAAGGGATAGATAGGTTGTTTCATTGATATAGAAATGCTTATGAAAAATTAGCTCCCATAATTATAAAGCATGGAAAGTCTCATGATATGCCATCTGGAAGTTGGAGATCTAGATACGTTACTTATATATTGAAAATATAAAACTTCTATTATATGTATTACTCTTTTGTAATCACCAGGATATAGGTAAAGGAAATGAAAAGGAAACTCTCTTAACAGTGACAGTCCCAAACCAGGAAATGATCATGTCACAGTCCTGAAAATGTACTAAAACCTTGACTTAAAAGCCCTGGCAGGCATTCCAATGGCAGCAGTCACCCTCCCTTGATCATATGTAAAAGTTTCTAGGCCACATGTCTCAGAATTTAGAAGTGACAAGTACTTCTTCTACTGGAAACTATGCCAGAAAAACTACCTCTACTTTGTACTATTCTGTGTTTTCTTCATCTATAGCCAAAGTGAGGACAGTGTAAACAATTTATTTTAGCATCTCCTAAATTCATTACAAAAATGCTCTTAGGACTTAAGACATTCAGATATATCCTTAAACATAATAAAATAACAAATATGTGCAGTGATTGAAAATAATGTTTTAGAAAATATTTTAAGTAAGTAGTTATTATCTGTCATGTATATAGTGTTTTTCCATTACATGTAAAATAAGAACATTCCTACTATAAATTATCATAAATCAATTGATAATATGAAAATGATATATTGCTTGCAAATAGAAAAGTAAGGGAAAAACAATTAACTGGCCATTATATAAATATACATAAATATGAATAAATATAAATAAGATATGATACTATTATATACAAAATATATATTTCCAAAGGCTAATTCCAAGAGGTCAGGCAATATTTGGCAAGGGGTGTCTGTGCAAACTCGGGTAACCTTGGGAGGCCATTGCAGGAAGTTCTGAAAGTAAGCCAGGGATTCAACATGCATTCTGTAATGTTGGACGTGACAGAACCATGAAACATTTGCCAAGTAGAGCTAAATGAGAGGGGTGGAACCAGCCCAAGAGAGACCTTAATATTTTAGACAGCAAGGATGGAGTGGAAGAGTCTCTAAGTCTTTGGACACACACACACACACACACACATACACACACACACACACACACACATATATATATATAAATATATATATATATATATATATATATATATATACACATATACATATACATATATATATTCATGGTTTGGGTTTTGATTTTGTCCAGTATTCTTTCCTTTTATTCCCATTCCTATCCTTTAGAGTGGTAATATATATATATATATTCGGTGTCATTGTTTGGAGAAAGTCCACAGTTTGCTTTGTGATTTAACGTGGGCCTACAGTAAACAGAGTTCTGAACAGACCTAAAACTTCAGAATTTTAAACCGTGTTAAACAACGTAAAGTCTATGGGGATTTTTGGAGTTTGAATAAGGACCTTTTACATGATGATATAACCATGCATCTATAGTGGCCATGAAATGGAACATGGTGTTTTGAAAGAGAAATATGGTCTGATGCACAAGTATTTGAACATTTGTTCCTCAGTAAGCAGTGCTGTTTGCTATGAGTTCTTGGAGGAAATATGTGACTGAGGAGTAGTTTAGTGAGTATATAGTCTCATCCTCCTTCCAGTTCATTATCTATGCTTCGTTCTTGTGGTGGAGCATATAATCTCTTGGCTTCCTGGTCCAAGTGCTATGTCTGCTTGCTTCCATGTTTTTGTCCATGATGGTCAGTGATCCCTCTGAAACCATAAACCCAAATAAACTGCTTCCTCTCTACTTTGTTTTGTTCATGCTATCTCATCATAGCAACGAAGCAATAACTGATACAGTAGTCTAGGCATATGATACAGATATTCCACAATCATGCCTATAAGTGAAAAAATTAAAGTATATTTAAAAAATAGTTGTGTGAAAATATCACTAACAGTTTTACTCATAATAGATAAAACCTAGAACAAAGCCTCAAATGAACAGCATCTGGTAAATGTAAAGTGTAATTCGATAAGTTCTGACACAATGAGACAATGATATAGAATAAACAATAAAAGAAAAGAAAACCACTGATTCTTTCTTCAGTATGAAAGAATATCAAAAGCATTCCAATCCTACCAAATACATTGAATTCACTGTGTTCTTTATAAATTTTAAAGTGTAAGATAAGGAATAATTTGTATAGATAATTAAGCATTAATGATCTGCAATATTCAAGGGAGACTTTTGTCATTACAATGGGGAGGATGAACTTGTATTTAGAGATAGGTTTTCAGAGATCAGAAGATATGAGCAGTTTGACCCTATAGAGATGATAGAGATTAAACCAGGGGATACTTATACCTCCTGGAAATGAGAGGATGGATGCTGCCTGCCTTAGAGCCCTCAGAAGGAAACTGCTGTGCAGGGCTTATAGCACTCAATTTTGACATGTTACATCTACAAGTATAAGATAATAAATATCAGGTATTTCAAAGTACTTATTTTGTGAAACTTGCTTTACACTGAACATAAGGGAAATTTTAATAAATACTTAAATGCCCCGTGTCAACGTAGAAGAATTTTAATCCAGCAACGCGGCTGCTCTGGCAAAGGAACACATTCAAAGACCTTCTAGGTCTGCGTGATCTGGAGGGAATGGATCACCTTTATTCCCTCTAGCTGGAATGTAAGTATGCCCTTAGGATGCACATTTAATCCATAACATTCAAGGTAAAGTTAGTTTCTAGAAGGAAGCAGCCATGTTCGAATGTGACTTCTAATTGAAGGGCAGATAAAGTGATGAATCAGAGAAGGGTTTGACAGAATAAATCAGAGATAGGATATGACCAACTCTTATGCCTTATGAGAATAAGACAGGAAAGCAAGACTTTAAGAGAGCAGGAGGGAGAGAGAGACAAAGAGAGAGAGAGAGAGAGAGAGAGAGAGACAGAGACAGAGACAGAGACAGAGACAGAGACAGAGACAAAGAAGTTGACTTCAGGCAATGCAGAGGTGCCATTGAATTCAGTTCAGTGCTATTCTGTGCAGTTCAGTTTGTACAGTCAATATAGCTTTGTTTGTGGAATACTGAGGTGTTTTTTTTCCAAGCATATCAGTTCAGTGAGAAGCTGAGGGAAGTCGTTTTGAATCAGTTAGAACACAGAGGAGTTTTGAGCCAGAACTGCCAAGTTGAGTTCACAAAGAAGGCGAAAGGTGATCTTGTTCAGCAGTAAGCCTCTGAGAGAACAATTACATTTGAAAACAGAAGTTACTTTTACATGTCAAGATTGTACTCTTTATCATATAGTAATGTGTTATTATCACTACATAAATATATAACTCATTATCCAGCCAGAGTTTAAAGATTATATGTAATTGCATAAATCTAAAAAAATAAAAATAAAAATTATTATATTCTCAGTTTTTCTTGTATTTTTATTATTTATATTCCATTTTCCAATGCTCAAATATTTACTCCTATCAGTAACTTAGAATCTTTTAAGATACAACTAAATAATGTGATTTCCTCTGTATACTTTGCAACCATTCTCATATGGTCTTGCCATTTTCTGATTTGTGGGTCAGATTTGTTTAAGAATTCATCCTTTCTGGTAGAGTACATGTTTATGAAGACCTAGTATCAGAATATACCTTAAACTAGAAAGTTAAGTGTACTCTAATCACATCTTCCTAGACATGTGCTATCTAAAGCTAATTCCAAATTAGTTGGAAATATTAAGATTAGAATAGGCTGAGTGATCTAACATATTACACAGCACTGCTTAGCAATACTATATACTGTAGAGTACTTGTTAGATACCCTCAAGATCCCATGGTTGACTGGGAACTGTGACTCACTGCTCATAATTAGAATTACACCACAGCATTCTTCCCTATTACCAGTGTGAGAAAATATAAATTCAAAAACTGGCTTGTAGTTTTACTGTATGTATGTAGCTTTTAAAATACTGGAAAGTCAAAATGTTAGAAAGATATTAGAAATTGAGAAGCTGTGTGCTCTAAGACTTTAATTCATTCATGTTTTATTTAATCCACAAACATTGCCTGGCTTCTCCATATGCTGGTCTGTGCATTAGATACTAGGAATTAAAATGTCTTTTCTGGTTATCACAAAATTCTTTTATTTCCTCTGTTATAGGCAGAGATTCAGTACATTTATTGTGCTAACAGTTCCTATTTGTCCATAAAAGAGAGCCAGATAAACACAGTACAGACATCTCCTGAGGTGATTAAATAGCACTCAAGCAAACCGTGTATCTGAGTTCCATTTGTTCTCTCAGGTATAGAGATCCACACAGCCTGAATGACCTGTGATGTCAGTTTGCTACTGTCTACAGTTCTGATTTCTGCTTTGTTAAACAGCATGATGAGCCAGCTATTCAATTTCTTCCACTCAACTCCAAAGGTACTAGTTTGTGCTTCCAATTGTGTAATAGATTCTACTGTTGTGGCAACTGCTGATACGTCTTTTACTATGTATAGCTTAGCTTTGTATCATGCAATCACATTAAATAAGAATCCAGCAGTTCAGTTCAGCCAAAGACTGGCAAATAAGGCAGTCTAGATGACAAAGCATTCTACTTCAAGCTAGATTTTAAACTATGGGCTAATTAAGTTTCTGAGGAAGAAAAGACTCTCCCTGTATAGGCCAATTTGATTGTGTTTATATGTTGTTATGTACAATGTACACCTCACAGGATTCCAGGACGAAATTTTAGCTTTAGACAGCTTTGAACTAAACCATTGTGCTTGCTGTTCTCATAAAAGTTTGATATCTGTTTCATCTGCTACTTCACTTATTTTTATAGAAATGGTACTGAGAAATGAAAAGTAGTGTTTCATGTTCTTATTCTATCACAGAAAAACTTCTAAAATGGCACCTCTATGGAGCTGAAAATGATACTAATCAGAGTTTAGAAGAGATGTAGCTTTATTTATTTTTAATACCATTTCAATTTTGGAAGGATTTTAACTATACCCTTTTGGCAAGTATTGACTTTTATTTTTTAACATTCTACCAATGATACTAGGATTTTTTTCCACTCTGGAAAAGAAAACTACTCATTGAAAAAATGATCAGTTTTTGTTTTAAACTTGGCATTTCTTATCAGTATAGTTTATTCTGAAATTATGTACAATAAAAGTGATTGCAAATGCTCAATAGAAAATATATCAAATATTTATTTTATTTTCTTTGTCCAATTAAAACACATCTCTTTGTTCCTCCATTGATTTTCATCCATCTGATTCACTGAACTACTTTGAATTATTCATTGAAAGTGAGTTGCCACACGGGCGGTGGTGGCACACACCTTTAATCCCAGCACTTGGGAGGCAGAGGCAGGTGGATTTCTGAGTTCGAGGCCAGCCTGGTCTACAGAGTGAGTTCCAGGACAGCCAGAGCTACAAAGAGAAACCCTGTCTCGGGGAAAAAAACAAAAACAAAAAAAACCACCACCACCACCAACAACAACAACAAAACGAAAACGAAAGTGAGTTGCCACATACAGTCAGGGGAGAAGCAGGGATAGGAGCCTTTGGTCACCATTTGTACTGGGGAGCTAGTCAGCCCCACAGCATTCTGTGTGCAACCTGCAGGGAGAAAGATATCTCCCAGCAGAGCCTCCACTTCTGAGCACAGACCGGAGAGCTCTGCTTTCTCTCCAATATCTCTCGGGAGGGAAATAGCTAGGAGCTCACAAGACAATCAGTGGAGCAGAGGGGATAGGAGCCTTTGGTTGCCACTTGTACTAGAGAGCCAGCAGCTCCACAGCCTCCTGTGCACAGACCCTGCCAGATGATAGTTGGTTTCCCAGGAGAAGAGACACAGTATTACAGATACACAGGAGGGATAAGCACCAGCCAGAGATATCAAGACCAACTAATAGGAGAAATAACCAGATGGCGAAAGGCAAGCATAAGAACCCTATCAACAGAAACCAAGGCTTCTTGGCAACATCAGAACCCAGTTCTCCCATCACAGCAAGTCCCATATATTCCAACACACCAGAAAAGCAAGAGTTGGATTTAAAAGTGCATTTTGTGATGCTGAGAGAGTACTTCAAGAAGAAGATAAATAACTCCGTTAAAGAAATATAAGAGAACATGAGACAACAGGTAGAAGCCTTTAAAGAGTAAACACAAAAATCCCTAAAGAATTACAGGAGATCATGGGCAAACAGGTAAAAGCCTTAAAGAGGAAACACACAAAAAAAAAATCCCTTAAGAAAATACAGGAGAACAGGGGTCAACAGGTAGAAGTCGAAGCCCTTAAAGAAGAAACACAAAAATCCCTTAAAGAATTTCAGGAAAACACGAACAAACAAGTGAAGGAACTTGTCAAAACCATCCAGGAGCAAAAAATAGAATTAGAAACAATAAAGAAAACACAAAGGAATACAACTCTGGAGATAGAAAACCTTGGAAAGAAATCAGGAGTCAGAGATGCAATCAACAACAACAGAATAAAAGAGATAGGAGAAAGAATCTCAGGTGCTGAAGATAACAGAAAACATTGAGTCAACAGTCAAAGAAAATGCAAAATGCAAAAAGCTTGTAGCACAAAACATCCAGGAAATCCAGGACACAATGAGAAGACCAAACCTAAGGATTATAGGTATGGAAGAGAACAAAGATTTACAACTTAAAGGGCCAAAAAATATCTTCAACAAAATTATTTAAGAAAACTTCCCTAACCTAAAGAAAGAGATGCCCATGATCATACGAGAAGCCTACAGAACTCCAAACAGACTGAACCAGAACAGAAAGTCCTCCTGTCACATAATAATCAAAACACCAAATGCACTAAACAAAGAAAGAATACTAAAAGCAGTAAAGGAAAAAGGTCAAGTAACTTATAAAGGCAGACCTATCAGAATTACCCCAGACTTCTCACCAGAGACCATGAAAGCTAAAAGATCCTAGGCAGATATCATACAGACTCTAAGAGAACACAAATGCAAGCCCAGACTACTATACCCAGCAAAACTTGCAATCCCTATAAATGGAGAAACCAAGTTATTCCATGATAAAACCAAATTTACACAACATCTTTCCACAAATCCAGCCCTACAAAGGATAATAGATGGAAAATGCCAATACAAGGAGGGAAACTACACCCTAGAAAAAGCAAGAAAGTAATCTTCTTTCAACAAATCCAAAAGAAGATAACCACAAAAACTAAATAACATCGCAAAATAACAGGAAGCAACAATCACTATTCCTTAATATCTCTTAATATCAATGGATTCAATTCTGCAATAAAAAGACCTAGACTAATAGACAGGATACATAAATAAGTCCCAGCATTTTGCTGCATACAGGAAACACACCTCAGTGACAAAGACAAACATTACCTCAGAGTAAAAGGACAGAAAAGAAAATGGTCCCAGGAAACAAGTTGGGGTAGCCATTCTAATATCTGATAAAATCAACTTTCTACCATAAGTCATCAAAAAAGACATGGAAGGACACTTCATACTCATCAAAGTAAAAATCTACCAAGAAGAACTCTCAATTCTGAACATCTATGCTCCAAATGCAAGGGTGCCCATATTTGTAAAAGACACTTTACTAAAGCTCAAAACATACATTGCACATCACACAATAATTGTGGGTGACTTCAACACCCCACTCTCATCAATGGACAGATCAGGGAAACACAAACTAAACAGAGACACAGTGAAACTAACAGAATTCATGAACCAAATGGATTTAATAGATATTTATAGAACATTTCATTCTAAATCTAAAGAATATACTTTCTTCTCAGCATCTCATGGTACCTTCTCCAAAACTGACCACATAATTGGTCACAAAACACAGTTCAACAGATATGAGAAGATTGAAATAACCCCATGCCTCCTATCAGATCACTATGGTGTAAGGTTGGTTTTCAATAGCAATAAAAACAACAGAAAGCCCACATACACATGGAGACTGAACAATGCTCAACTCAATGATACCTTGGCCAAGGAAGACATAAGGAAAGAGATCAAATACTTTTTAAAATTTAATGAAAATTAAGACACACATACCCAAAATTATGGGACACATTGAAAGCAGTGCTAAGAGGAAAACTCATAGATCTAAGTGCCTCCAAAAGAAACTGGAGAGAGTATACACTAGCCACTTAATAGCACACCTGAAAGCTCTAGAAGAGGAAGAAGCTAATACACACAAGAGGAGTAGATGGCAGGAAATCATCAAGCTCAGGGCTAAAATCAACCAAGTAGAGACAAAAAGGACTATACAAAGAATCAACAAAACCAGGAGCTGGTTCTTTGAGAAAATCAATAAAATAGATACACCCTTAGCCAGACTAATCAGAGGGCAGAGACACAGTATCCAAATTAACAAAATTAGAAATGAATTTCTAGTTATATCTAGAGATATAACAATAGAAATTTGGGAAATTCAAAAATCATCAGATTCTACTACAAAAGCCCTTACTCAACAACAGGAAAATATAGATGAAATGGGCAACTTTCTAGACAGATATCAAATACTAAAGTTAAATCAGGATCAGATAGACCATCTAAACAATCCCATAACCCTTAAAGAAATAGAAGCAGTCATTGAAATCTCCCAACCAAAAAAAGCACAGGACTAGATAGTTTTAGTGCAGAATTCTATCAGACATTCAAAGAAGACCTAACACCAATACTTTTCAAACTATTCCACAAAATAGACACAGAAGGAACACTACCCAACACATTCTATGAAGCCACAAGTACATTGATACAAAACCATACAAAGATCCAACAAAGAAGGAGAACTTCAAACCAGTTACCCTTATACATATCGATGCAAAAATACTCAATAAAATTCTTGCCAACCAAATCCAAGAACACCTCAATACGATCATTCATCATGATCAAGTAGGTTTCATCCCAGGGATGCAAGGATGGTTCAATATACAGAATTCTATCAATTTAATCCATCACATAAAAAAACTCAAAGAAAAAAACACATGATCATTTCATTAGATGCTGAGAAACATTTGACAAAATTCAATATCTTTTCTTAATCTGATCCTTTCTGATCTATCTACTGCTCAAAATCAGTGGAGTTGTAAACTAAAATGTGGACCACCGAGCACATACTCCAACACACAGAGAGAATATCTAAATGAAGACCATGAACTATTATCCAAAGCATTTATGGAAATCTGTTGATTTCTTACCTGGAAGTTTAATTGGTCAAATAAGACCTTCAGAACTTATGTAAGTTAGGAAACAGTTCATAGCAGGTGCCTAGAAAGATGTCAGAACAAGATAGAAGCAGGTAGTGGCAGCAGTAATCAACTTACCCTACAGGAAAATGATATTTGATTTACAAAATTGCCATTTTATATTAATTCATAACCTCTAAAAGAAGACATTTTATTCTAAATTTTAAATTAAGATAGTAATTCTGTCACCATTATAAATACTAAGAGCTATAACTTTGAGTATGCTTAAGTATACTTTAAGAAAATAACTCCAGATGCATAGGCAACAGAAACATGGCTTTGTTGGACATCAAAGGGAGGAGAAGCCCTTGGTCCTGGAAATGCTTGATGCCTCAGTATAGGGGAATGCCAGGACAGGGAAGCAGGAGATGGTTGATTGGGGAACAGGGGAAGGGAAGATGGCTTATAGGATTTTCAGAGGGAGGGACCAGGAAAGGGACCAGAAAGGGGAAATAATTTGAAATATAAGTAAAGAATACATCTAATAAAAAATTAAAAAAGAAAGAAGAAAAAAAGAAAACTTTAAAGTAAAATGATAAAAGGATGGTTAGAATATTATAAAATCTCTATTTCCAGAAATAAAGCAATAGTTAAAAATAGAGAAACAAACATGATAAAGTTTGGCATAATTTTTCCAAATAATTACATTGTGTATACATTGACTTTATGCTCCAGTGGGAAGACAGAATTAAGAGAGGGTGTATAAATTGTGAACCGCATTATACTATCAGGGATGAAATTATAGAAATTCAAATAAATAAATAAATAAATAAATAAATAAATAAATAAATGGTAAATAAAATAAGCTATTTAAAATTAGTAATTTAAAAATGACCTTGAAGAGAGATATGAATGAATAGTTAATGACTAGTCTTTAAGTCACAGCTTATTAAACAAAAATCCTAGTGCAAGTTATGAACACTTTCCCAGAAGTTGTAAGCCAAGAATTTCCCAGAGACACATAAAATAGTACAGGTGATGGCCATTTCCCTTGGTTGGTAAAACTCTACTACTGAGAACACCTTTGCTGCAGAATATAGAGGTGTTTATATTGACCAGTGCTAGGAGATTCTACCTTGCTGGCTATACCTCATAGTGCTGATGTTACTGTGTAAATATCTGGGGAAGATAAGTCAGAAGTGATTCCCTAGCTATGGCCTACTTGACCTGATTGTTTCTGAGGCTAGCTATGTAGAACAAAGTTTATGTCTCATGCTATGGACCTAGCTATAAATAATAAAATTAATCTATTTTTGTTTTGCTAAATTGACCTGTCGTCTAATGTCCTCCAAAATATTTATGTGTACAACCCATAAACTAGTGTTGTCTTTGACTTGATCAAATAATTTTCTCTTTGCAGGAAAGTAGTTATTGCAGAGACACATGGTTGGTCATAGTAGCTGAATAAGGGATTGTTGAGTATCCAGCACCTTTTCCAAGTCTCAAGGAACATTTCAGATTATGTGGAAGGAACATAAGAGTCCTGTAACAAAGAAGAAGGATGTGAAACAGCCTTCTGAGATGACACGATCACAGCATACATGAGCTGATATGGTTAAGGTTGCCTGCACAAAGTTCATATGACTTGAGCCTATTAACACTTAGTCATAGATGGAGAATGAGATTACAGGACCCCTTCGTGTCCAAGGAAGATGATCATAGCCCATGGTTACTAGTAGAGAGGAAGTCATTGTCTTTGTGTTGGAGCCACTGATGAGTTAGTTACTCATGTTCTGGTATAGGTATACAGGATCATAACTATACACATACAAATGAACTTGGTTAAACCTAGTGGGTGACAAAGCAAAATGAAAACCAAAGCCAAAGCCAAAGCCATATTCAAAGCCAAAGCCAAAGCCAAAGTCAAAACCAAAACCACCAAAACCAAAAGACGTAAAAGGGACAAGGAGACTTGGTGGTAGATGGTAGGAAGAGTATAATAGATGTGGAAGAATAAGTGTGGCCAAAATAAAATTCACACACACACACACACACACACACACACACACACACATATATATATATATATATATATGTATGTATGTATGTATGTATATATAAAATTACCAAAAAAATTAATCAAAAAATCTATTCCAGGTAGGGAGTAAGAGGGCATGACTCTAAACTCAGAAATCACAAGCCAGAGATAGGCAGCAGTCTGAGTTTGAGAAGAGCCTAATCCACCTAGTGAGATCCAGGCTAGCTAGGTCTATGTAGAGAAATCGGTCACAAAAATGTAAATTTAAAAATTCTAAGCTGGAAGCCGGGCGTGGTGGCGCACGCCTGTAATCCCAGCACTCTGGGAGGCAGAGGCAGGCGGATTTCTGAGTTCGAGGACAGCCTGGTCTACAGAGTGAGTTCCAGGACAGCCAGGACTACACAGAGAAACCCTGTCTTGAAAAACCAAAAAAAAAAAAAAAAAAAAAAAAAAAAAAAAAATTCTAAGCTGGGCGTTGGTGGCGCACTCCTTTAATCCCAGCACTTAGGAGGCAGAGGCAGGTGGATTTCTGAGTCCGTGGCCAGCCTGGTCTTCAGAGTGAGCTCCAGGACAGCCAGGACTACACAGAGAAACCCTGTCTCGAAAAAACAAAACAAAACAAAAAACAAACAAACAAAAAATTCTACATAAATATTTGAAATAATATTGAAGTTGCTGTGAAAATGATCACAAAATAGATTTAGGAGTAATTTTTAACTAGACTTAACAATAAAATATTTTTTTTCTTTTTTTTTTGATTTTTTTTATTGTATATATTCTATATTTATAATTCATTTCCCTTTTTCTGGTTCCCCACCCCCAAAGGTCCCACATGTCCTTTTCCCTCCCCCTGCTCCCACATCCACCCCCTCCCACTTTACTGTTCTTGTACTCTCCCACAATGATGTTTTGGTCCATTCTAGCACCAGTGTCCACTCCTTTCTTCTTGTGAGACATCACTTGATATGTGATTTGTGTCTTTGGTGTTCTAGGCTTCTAGGCTAATATCCACTTATCAGTGACTGTATACCATGGGTATTCTTTTGAGATTGGGTCACCTCACTTAGTATGACATTCTCCAGCTCCATCCATTTCTCTAAGAATTTCATGAATTCATTGTTTCTAATGGCTGTATAGTACTCCATTGTGTATATATACCACATTTTTTGTATCCATTCTTCTGTTGAGGGACATCTGGGTTCTTTCCAGCTTCTGGCTATTATATATAAAGCTGCTATGAACATAGTGGAGCATGTATCCTTATTGCATGCTGGTGAATCTTCTGGGTATATTCCCAGGAGTGGTATGGCTGGGTCCTCCGGAAGTATCACGCCCAGTTTTCTGAGGAACCGCCATACTGATTTCCAGAGTGGTTGTACCAGCTTGCATTCCCACCAGCAGTGGAGGAGTGTTCCTCTTTCTCCACATCCTCGCCAACACCTGATGTCTTCTGAGTTTTTAATCTTAGCCATTCTGACTGGTGTGAGGTGAAATCTCAGGGTTGTTTTAATAACAATAAAATATTAAAGAAAAAGTTAGCCCCTGTATAAAGACATGAAACTTGAAGATATATATATATATATATGTGTATATATATATATATATATTCATATCATATATGATAAGAACATAATAGCAGAACTCTAATAATTTTGGAATAAAAAACAGAATAAACAATTTCACAGTTATATACACATACATAAAATCTTCATGATCCATATTTTAAAATTCTATAAAATGTTTATAGTAAATTAATAAGGAAAGTATAGATTTGGATAACCCTGTATGTTGGCAATACCTGACAGATCTATGGGACACTGTATAGCTGACAATAGACATCAAGTTCCCCTAAAAGGAACATTGATTAATCTTTTCTACACACCATTTACCATACAATGCAAACAATATATTTAATCAAAGTATTTTTTATTGTCTTATAGAATAAAATGATAAGTAAAGAAGAGAAAAATCTGGTATGTAAATAAATATGCACAAGTTAAAAAAATTAATAATGCTAATAAAAATTAATGAGAAAAAATCCTAAAATAGTTTGAGATTAAGGAAATCAAGAGAAAATATACCATATATGGTGCATAAAGTGAAACATATTTATAAACAAGTGTTTTAAAAAGAAAACAATTCCAAACTAATACCTGATCATTATGCAAAAATAAGGAATAAGAAACTAAACTGAGGTTGAGTTGGAGCTGGTAGCCTAGCAAGGTACACAGTGGGCACCAGCGTGAATGATTTCCCAGGGCATAGCCTGCTTGGGTGCCTTCCGCACCAGGGAGCCGGGCAGCTCCACAGCTGCCTGGGAAGGCGGGGGAGCATCTGACCTGCAGGAGGACCCATAGATAGATGGAGACCCACAGACCAGGATCCTCATAATCTTGGATCCTGCAGTTCAACCAGGGAACCTCCCGATCTACAGAGAGACCCGCGGTTAGACAGAGCCCTGTGGTCCGAAACTATCTTGGGGAGAGTAGTTCAACCAGACAGAGCCCAACAGACTGAGAGAGGCCCTGTCCAGGCTCCAGCAGTCCAGACAGGGAAGCTCTGGTCCTGCAAGGAATCCCGTGGTTAGACAGAGTCCTGAGACCCACCACCATCTTGGAGCTGGTAGACTAGCCAGGCAAACCAGGAGAAGACCACAGGAGGCCAGTTAAGCACCCAGCAACAAGCTGGGAGGAGACTTGAGTCCAGCCCAGCAGATCTGAGGAGGTAATTCGGAGCCCAGTGGTGGAAACCTTCAGGTTTCCTCCTCAGGAGCACATACACCCTCTGCAACAGCAGCACCAAATGCCAGGCTCTTAGGAGCTTTAAACACCAACCAGTAATAACAAGACCAACTAAGTCTAGAAATATACAAATGGCAAAAGGCAAATGTAGAAATGTTACTAACAGAAATCAAGGCAATATGGCAGTATCCGAACCCAGTTCCCCAACAGCAGTGAGTCCTGGATACCCCAACACACCAGAAAAGCAAGATTCAAATCTAAAATCACTGGTCAGGATGCTGTTAGATGAACACATTGACAAATCTCTTAATGAAATACAGGAGAAAATGGATCAAAAGTTAGAAGCCTTTACAAAGCAAACACAAATATCACTTAAAAAAATTCAGGAGAATATGGATCAAAAAATAGAAGCCAATAAGGAGGAAATACAAAAATCACTGAAAGAAATACAAGAGAACGTGGGTCAAAAAGTAGAAGTCATGAAAGAGGAAACACAAAAATCTCTTAAAGAATTACATGAAAACACAAACAAGCAAGCAAAAGATCTGAGCAAAACCATCCAGGATCTAAAAACAGAAGTAGAAACAACTAAGAAATCACAAAGGGAGACAACTTTGGAGGTAGAAAACCTTGGGAAGAATTCAGGGCCCATATATGCAAATATCAACAATAGAATACAAGAGATAGAAGAAAGAATCTCAGATGCCAAAGATGCTGTAGAAACCACTAATTCAACAGTCAAAGAAAATGCTAAATGCAAATGCTTGTAACCCACAACATCTAGGAAATCCAGGATACAATGAGAAGACCAAACCTAAGGATTATAGGTATAGATGAGAGGAAAGATTTACAACTTAAAGGGCCAGCAAATATCTTCTACAAAATTATGGAAGAAAATTTCCCCAACCTAAAGAGAGAGATACCCATGAATACACAAGACACCTACAGAACTCCAAACAGACTGAACCAGAACAGAAATACCTCCCGTCACATAATAATCAAAACTGCAAATGTACTAAACTTAGAAAGAATATTAAAGGCAGTAAGAGAAAAAGGCCAAGTAATATATAAAGGAAGACCTATCAGAATTACACCAGACTTCTCACCTGAGACCATGAAAGCTAGAAGATCTTAGATGGATCTCATGCAGACTCTAAGACAACACAAATTTCAGTCAAAACTACTATACCCAGCAAAACTCTCAATCGCCATAGATGGAGAAACGAAGGTATCCCATGACAAAACCAAATTTGCACGATATCTTTCCACAAACACAGCCCTACAAAGGATAATAGGGGGAAAACACCAACACAAGGAGGGAAACTACACCCCAGAAGAAGCAAGATGGAAACCTCCTCTCATCAAATCCAAAAGAAGATAACACTAAAATATAAAAAATAATTTCAAAAATGTCAGGAAGTAATAATTACTATTCCTTAATATCTCTTAATATCAATGGACTCAATTCCCCAATAAAAAAACATAGACGAACAGACTGGATAAGGAAACAGGACCCTACATTTTGCTGCATACAGGAAACACATCCCAGTGTCAAAGACAAACACTACCTGAGAGTAAAAGGCTGGAAGACAATTTTACAAGCAAATAGTCTCAGGAAACAAGCCAGAGTAGCCATTCTAATATCAGATAAAATTGACTTTCTACCTAAAGTCATAAAAAGAGACACAGAAGGTCATTTCTTGCTGGCCAAAGGGAAAATACACCAAGAAGAACTCTCAGTACTGAAAATCTATTCTCCAAATGCAAGGACACCCTCATTCATACAAGAAACTTTACTAAAGCTTAAAGCACACATTGCACCTAACACAATTGTGGGTGACTTCAAAACTCCACTCTCCTCAATGGACTGATCAGGAAACCAGAAACTAAACCAGGGACACAGTGAAATTAATTGAAGCTTTGGACCAATTGGATTTAATATATATATATATATATATATATATATATATATATATATATATATATATATATTTCATCCTAAAGCAAACAAATATACCTTTTTCTCAGCACCACATGGTACCGTCTCCAAAACTGGTCATATAATTGGTCACAAGACAGACGTCAACAAATACAAGAGGATCGAACTAATCCCACGCCTCATATCAGATCACTATGGAGTAAAACTTCAATAGCAACAACAGAAAGCCCACATACACATGGAAACTGAACAATACTCTACTCAATGATACCTTGGTCAAGGAAGAAATAAAGGAAGAAATCAAAGACTTTTTAGAATTCAATGAAAATGAAGGTACAACCTACCCAAATCTATGGGACACAATGAAAGCAGTGCTAAGAGGAAAACTCATAGCCCTGAGTACTTCCAAAAAGAAACTGGAGAAAGCATACACTAGCAGCTTAACAGCACACCTGAAAGCCCTGGAACAACAACAACAACAACAACAACAACAACAACAACAAAAAGCTAATTCACCGAGGAAGAGTAGAAGACAGGAAATCATTAGACTAAGGGCTGAAATCAATCAAGTAGAAACAAGAGAACCATACAGAGAATCAACAAAATCAGGAGCTGGTTCTTTGAGAAAATCAACAAGATAGATAAACCCTTAGCCAGACTAACCAAAGGGTAGAGAGACAGTATCCAAATTAACAAAATTAGAAATGAAAAGGGGGATATAACAACAGAGACTGAGGAAATTCAAAAGATCATCAGATCCTACTACAAAAGCCTCAACACAACTGGAGAATCTGGAGGAAATGGACAATTTCCTAGACAGATACCAAATACCAAAATTAATCAGGATCAATTAGATCAGCTAAACAATCCCATAACCCCTAGAGAAATAGAAGGGGTTATAGAAAGTCTCCCAACCAAAAAATGAACCGGACCAGATGGTTTTAGTGAATTCTATCAGACCTTCAAAGAAGACCTAACATCAATACTCTTCAAACTATTCCACAAAATAGAAACAGAAGGAACACTGCCCAACTAGTTCTACAAAGCCACAATTACGCTAATACCTAAACCACACAAAGATCCAACAAAGAAAAAGAACTACAGGCCAATTTCCCTTATGAATATTGATGCAAAAATACTCAATAAAATTTTTGCCAACTGAATCCAAGAGCACATCAAAACAATCATTCACCATGATCAAATAGGCTTGCAGGGATGGTCAAATATACGGAAATCCATCAATATAATCCACTACATAAACAAACCAAAAGAAAAAAAACACATGGTCATCTCATTAGATGCTGAAAAAGCATTTGACAAAATTCAGCATCCTTTCATGCTAAAAGTCCTGCAAAGAACAGGAGATCAAGGGCCATACCTAAACATACTAAAAGCAATATATAGCAAACCAGTTGCCAACATCAAAATAAATGGAGAGAAACTTGAAGCATTCCCACTAAAATCAGGGACTAGACAAGGCTGCCCTCTCTCTACATATCTTTTCAATATAGTACTTAAAGTTCTAGTGAGAGCAATTAGACAACATAAGGAAGTCAAAGGGATACAAATTGGAAAGGAAGAAGTCAAACTATCACTATTTGCAGATTATATGATAGTATACTTAAGCAACCCAAAAAAACTCCACCAGAGAACTTCTACAGCTGATAAACAACTTCAGCAAAGTGGCTGGTTATAAAATCAACTCAAGCAAATCAGTAGCCTTCCTGTACTCAAAGGACAAGCAGGCTGAGAAAGAAATTTTGGAAATAACAACCTTCACAATAGCCACAAACAATATAAAGTATCTTGGTGTAACTCTAACCAAACAAGTGAAAGATCTGTATGACAGGAACTTCAAGTCCTTGAAGAAAGAAATCGAAGAAGACCTCAGAAGATGGAAAAATATTTCTTGCTCTTGGATTGGCAGGATAAATATAGTAAAAATGGCCATCTTGCCAAAAGCAATCTACAGATTCAATGCAATCCCCATCAAAATCCCAAATTAATTCTTCATAGATCTAGAAAGAGGAATTCTCAAATTCATCTGGAATAACAAAAAACCCAGGATAGCTAAAACTATTCTCAACAATAAAACGACTTCTGGGGGAATCAATATCCCTGACCTCAAACAGTAGTGCAGAGCAACTGTGTTGAAAACTGCATGGTATTGGTACAGTGACAAGTAAGTAGTTCAATGGAATAGAATTGAAGACCCAGAAATGAACCCAAAGAATTATGGTCACTTGATCTTTGATAAAGGAGCTACAACCATCCAGTGGAAAAAAGATAGCCTTTTCAACAAATGGTGCTGGTTCAACTGGAGGTTGATTCAAAACAATAAAAATAGACATTTGGTTTTGGTTTGTAAAATTCTTGCTCTTTTTGTACCTAATTTATCATAATTTCTACTACAATGCACATACAATCTTATGTTTTTCCTTTTTAAAGTGTGTGTGTATGTGTGTGTGTGTGTGTGTGTGTGTGTGTGTGTTTATGTTGTGAGTATGTGTATCATTGTGCTCATATCAAGGACAGAAGACAACTAGTAGGAACTGGGTCTTTTCTTCCACCTTGTTAGTTGCACAGAGAAAACTATGCAGCAATCATCTTTAGCTGATGACCCCTCTTTCCACCTCAATTATACACTTTTCTAGACAGGGTTTCTATTCCTGCATAAACATGACCAAGAAGCAAGTTGGAGAGGAAAGGGTTTATTGAGCTTACTCTTCCACGTTGCTGTTCATCACTAAAGGAAGTCAGGAGTGGAACACAAGCAGGTCAGGAAGCAGGAGCTGATGCAGAGGTCATGGAGGGATGTTTCTTACTGGCTTGCTTCCCCAGGCTTGCTCAGCTTCTCTCTTATAGAACCCAAGAATACCAGCCCGGGGATGGCACCACCCACAATGGGCCCTCCCCCCTTGAACACTAATTGAGAAAATGTCTTACACCTAGAGCTCATGGAGGCATTTCCTCAACTGAAGCTCCTTTCTCTGTGATAATTCCAGCTTGTGTCAAGTTGATACATAAACCCAGCCAGTACAACATGTTATATGTTCCTACATGAACTATTTCATTTGCATCAAAATTAGAGATATGAAAATATTTCTCAACCTTGATATCTCTCTTTCATGTTCCCAAACAAAATGACTAAATAGACTCTAAACTTAATACAAGACTCATTTAAACAGATAAATGTAATTCAATCTATATAAGCCTGAAAAAACTTCCCTCTGAATTTTGGAAGGCAATTAATATCATAGCTATAATCCTATAAATTTTTTATACTTATAGTCAAGCTTGTGTTAGTCGCTCTAAATATGCTTATGAACTCATGACAAAAAATATAATGCTGACAGTGTTTCATAGACTATCCTCATCTTTAAGTCAAAAATAAGCTCTGTTATATAAATAATCATTTGATGTTAGACATTCCAAGTAAAAACTGGAAGCACAGTTCGTTCCATATTTTTTCTTCTATTGGATATTGTCTTTATTTACATTTCAAATGTTATCCCATTTCCTGGTGCCTGTGAACAGTCCTGTCCTATCCTCTCCCTCTTGCCTCTATGAGGGCACCATCTCCCCCACCCACCCACTCCCACCTTCCTGTCCTGGCATTCCTCTACACTGGGGCATGGAACCCCCTCAGGCCCAAGGACCTCTCATCCCTCTGATGTCCAACAAGGCCATCCTCTGCTGCACAAGCAGCCAAAGTTCTATATACTAAAAATAACAGGAATTTCTTAGGTGTCAGGAATACTGGAGTTCCTGAGAAACCAGAGATACAGGTTTGCAGTGTATTGACACCCTATTTCCACAGTTCTCCCTGCGTTTAGTAAGGACTGTATTGTCGAGCCAGTGCGTTTTGTGTGTTTAGTCAATACATAGACAAGATTAATGGTTAAGAGTGACAAACATAAATGAAGTAAATGATCTTCTAACCTTTTCAGCCTTTCTTCTTTCTTTTACTCAAGACTCGTTTTACATAATTAGCTCTTCTCAGTCTTTGACAGTGATTCAAAACTCTAAGCTCAGCTAATGTTCCAAACCATCATATATTATTTAAGAAAAGATCTGTGCTGGATGCATTCCTGTAGACATTAGCCTCCAGGGGAAACTCTTTGAAAATTTTGCTTAGTGGTTAAGTCTAGACAACATTTGTTTGGATACAACTAAAATTCCTAATGCATCCTCCAAATGCAGTGAACTGCCAGTCCATGCTCTGTTTCCTGGTACTGTTTGTTGTATTATTTGCGAATCCACACAGAATCAAACTTTATATCTTATACTGTTTTAAGCATTTCAGTGAAATTACACAATATGTCTGGCAGACTAAGTTGGTGGCATTTTCCTCCCAACAAAATTAATCATTGCCTCCAGGACTAAGTCAGACTTCTCTGAATTCAATTTGACCATGCAGATTTTACAACTCACTTGAACTGTTTTGCTGTTGGCAAAGAATCTCTGTGTCTGCCACTGCTGTAAACCTGCGCTTGGCATCGTTTGAACTATGAATATGGACACAATAACAAGAGGATCTGCCTAAGAAGCTAATGGCTTTTTCATCAGTCTTTCTCTCGGCAGTAATAGGCTAGCAGATTTTGTGTAATTTTTACCTGGGGATAGTAATGTTAGAAATATGTTTTTTGAAGTTAAAAATAAAAGATCATCATTTTCTCTACAGGAATAGATGAAAGGACAAATTACAAGATACCAGGACTGCTGAGAATAGCCTACAGCCACCAGGCGTCTGTTGAAAGAAAAGATGTGGACAAATATGTTCTAACATAAAACACATCATTAGTTTATATTTTCTTCTTAAGCTTCATACCTGCTCAGGAAAAGTATTTTGCGAATTGGCAATACTCTAAGACTGTTTATTCATTTATTCACTTATTTATTGGGTTTTGTAAACATTATGGGATTGAACCGACAGTTTTATGCATTCCAATCACGCATGTTATTACTTAACTAACAATTTTCCTTTAATTCAGTTTATAGAAAGGGATCTGGCCTGTGGAGGTTGGGTGAGGATATAACAGGGAAGGGTTGGAAATTGATTATCTGTCTGTTCGTAGAAAGCTTTGTTATATGAAAATGTATCACAATGTTATGGAAGTTGAGCTGTGTCAAAGTCAGTTTTTGAGTACCCACCAGGTAGAGAATAAGAGACGAGAACGTCAATGCTGGAAGAGCCCAAAGCCAAGGAAAAGCAGTGTGCCACCAATGCTGAGGATCAGGCTCTCAAATTAAGCAGCCTGGATAGATTTCTTTCTTAGATATTTGTTTAGGCTAGGCTTTTGGAAGATTGCATAAAGACCGTATACATTGCTTAATATTGCAATTTAAATATCGGTTACATTCAGAAACTGCCAGATACATACAGAATCCTGCTTAGTGAACACTCTAGCCATACACTTTTTAAAGAAAACAACATCAACAACAGCAAAAGCAAAAGCAAAAACCAACAGGTCAAACAAACAACCAAATTAAAAACAAAACAGGTAAATGGATTAGATACTACCTAATGGAACATTAGCTATTTTTATTCTGAAATCAGTTTTGAAATGAATACTTCAGGCTAATCCAAATGTAGTACATATGATCGTGCTACATAGCAATTGTTGACTGCTATCAAGGAACAGCCTATTTCAACCTTGAGTATCTAGCCAGAGTCTCGAATAGGGTTAGTCTAAATCTACTAGGGGATTTTTGAATGCGCTATAGGGTTATAAATATCATTTAGTCTTTGATCTAATCATACCTCACATTGTATATCATTTTTGAGCCATCCAAAAATCTTCCAAATTCTTGATTTAACCTAAGCATGATGGCCCAAATTCTATAAAAGAAAACTGGAAGCTTCAATATACTTATTGAAGTATTAAAATATTATAATAAATAATATTATTAAAATATTAAAATAAGTATTTAAATATACTTACCACTAGGAGACAAACAACCGGAACCATCCAGAGATCCTTCCACCAAATCTATCTGGTACATGAAATATAATAAATGATTAAGAAAGAATGGAAAGAAAAAGTGATAGAAACTCATATTTTTTAGAGGCTTATATAAGTACACATACTCTTTAGTCTAATTTTTTTTGTGTGCAAGACAATTAGGTTGTTCAACCATTTCAACACAACTGTCCCATATGGATTGTTTGTACTCATGTACTGAAAATGAAACTAAAGAGTTTAGTTGGAGCCAATATTTTCACCAAAGTCAAGCTGATCTGCAGTGTATCTGCTACTAACTAATGTAAAATGTAGACAATTCTTTGAAGCAACCTCCATGATGTATACACACAATTATGCTATGATCAGGTGGAAACATTTAAAATATTGATTCTGAGCACACAATAATTTAGCAAAATCCACATATATTTTAACTCAAGTCCAAGCTGTATTCCGTTATTCTCACCTTTCACCCATATAAAATTCGCTGTATTTCAGAAATTTTGCTGTATCGAGCAGCCAAAGTATCTACACTCCTGATGCACACATTAACACATGGAGAAGATTACAGAAGCAGTTGTTGAATACTCTGACATTACTTCCTTTTATATGAAAATATTTCTAATTTACAATATCCAAGGCTCTCTGTGCTCTGCATCAGCATTCATGAAAGAAATCATGTCTAACTATGAGGGCATGGGTGACATACATGTACCATTTAGCAATATGAAGAAGTAAGCAATAGACCAATTGCAGTGTTAGACCACATAACATTAAAATGACTGATTTATGGGTATATTATGGGCTAACTAAAATGCATTAAGTTAAATTGACAATCATATGCACATAACAGGTTGAAAAGCACTATCAATACTTAATTCTCATTAGACTTTTCCTTTTTGCTATTACTAGTGTGGCTTATGGCTTCATCCACACTGGGGTTGCTGAAGCAAACATCTTTCATACCATTGTTCTTTTTCTGTTAAGGCATTTGACATAATCCATCTTTCTACTAGCTGGAGAACTGTTATATATGACTTTACCTTTGGGAAATTGGCATGTCATCTGCCTACCCTCCATCGTGTGTGGCTGTTTCTGCCCTGTAGCTAACAGGGATGCTATTTTGGAAAGATGGTAATTCTCAATGCCAAACAGTGGTTAGCATTTTCAACATCTGCACCTACCATGCCTTTCCCTCCCATTTTCACAAGGTCAAAAAATCTCTTTTTCCTCCCTACAGTCCTGGTATGTGTGGGAAGACAACCATGAGTTTTTTTCCTGAATTCTCCATTTGGCTCCATCTGTTGTCATTTAACTAGTCCATATTCCTACTCAGTATATGTCACTGTGTTATCGATTGCAGTACTGATACACACGTCTCTCTTTCCGTTTCTTGATTTGCGGAATAAATTGCCATCTTACTCGAAGCTAATTTAGGAAATATATTAAGAAAATCAACACTTGTAAATATTTGTTGTGTCAACTTCATGTGGATTTTCCTCTACAAGGACGGAAAAAAATGACTTGAATTCTTCAAATGGTCTGTTTAGTTCTTGTGTGGTTACAGATAAGTAGAAAAGAACACACAAGCTATTATGTCTGGACCTTCTTGTGTTCTTTGTTTAACTGAACACTGTGTTGACTAAAATTCTTTGTGGGTTGTCTGTTTTTAGAATTACAAATGAATGTCCTTCTGTTAGAGATATATTCTTTAGTTCCAAACTGTGGGAACAGTACCATACCAAATACAGCAATGTCTAACAAAGTGCCAGGTGCAATCTCACCCTGCATACATATGTGTGATTACTGAGAAAGAAAAGGACTGAGAATTTACTTACATATAAATAGTAGAGAGGAAACGTAACTCACTTCTAATTATCTGTTTATATTTTCCCTTGTTTTAGAAAAATATATATGTGAGTATATTTACATATATAAAAATATGCACACACACTCTAGAAACCTCGTTTCTTGCTTTTGCTTTGGCAAACCGAAGCATTTGTCAAAGCTTGCCCCTGTTACACTCCACAGATCCAAAGAAGCTAAACAAGAGGGAAGGCCCAAGAAAGGAAGCAGATGAGGGAGGGAACTGGAAGGGAGTGATGATGATGAGGTGAATGGGGGATTCAGGAACAGGAGAGATGGCTGGATGGCCATGAAAATGAATGGAAATATACAACTGACATGGATGAGGAGATGGGGCAGCTCCTCTCATCCAGGATGAGAGACATGGGATAAGGGAGCTACCCAGGAATCAACGAGGGTGTCCTTAGATGTGACTCATTACATTGAGGATGTGGAACTCGAATAAGCCACCACCTGTAGTCAGACAGGAATGCCAGCAGAGCAATAGAGATACCAACCTACCCACAACGCTTTCAACCCAAAATTTATCTTGCCTACCTGTGATGTAGGCATGGAGGAGGGAGCAGAGAATGAGGGAATGACCATCCAATAGCCAGCCTAATTTGAGACCCATCCCATGGGCAAGCATGTATCCATTACACTATTAATGATACCTTGTTATGCTTGCAGACAAGAGCATGTTGTCCTCTGAGAAACTGCACCCAGCAGCTGACTCAGACAGATACAGACACCCATAGACAAGCAGTGGATGGAGCCTGGGAACTCTTATGGAAGAATAGGAGAAACTCCACAGAAATACCCACAGAGTCAACTAACCCTTGGGGCCCTCAGAGACTGAACCACCAACCAAAGAACATAACATCAGCTGGACCTAAGCTTCTCTGCTCATATGTAGCAGATGTGCAGTTTGACCTTCATGTGGGTCCTAAACAACTGGACCAGGGGCTAACCCAAAAGCAGATGCCCATATGTGGCTTCTACTAGCTCGACTGCCTTGTCTGGCATCATCCAGAAAGGAAGCACCTATAGTGCTTGAGTGTCCTCAGAGACTTGAAGTGCCAGGGTGGGAGGCTGTCCAGGGAGGGGGGCACCTGCTGAGAGGACAAGGGGAGGGGGGATTGTGGGACTGGGGGGAGGTAGTCAGCAGAATATAAATTAAGTAAGTAAAAAATAAAATTATATATATATGAGTATGTGTATGTTTTTTCTACTTGAAAGGATATTTTACTATCTGTGAATTCATTTGTAGTTTTTATTATATGACTAAAGATTATTTACAACAGCATTATTTATAATTATTAGTAGATTAAAAAAACTATATTTCTCGAAAGCAGACATTGGAAAATTCATAATAGTGATGAACTCCGCAGAACATGATCTGTCATTGGAGGCTGCGTGAGAGTATTACAACAGAATTCAAGGTAAACTCCTACATATCACAAAAGGATTTGGAAACAAAACTGTACTTTGTACATTCGCGCTATTTATAAACAAATAGTACAGCTGCTTCTTTATTTAAAACTGTGGAGGGAGAATTCTTAATAAGGAAAACTGATTAGACCTCCACCCCTTCTTTATGTTTTCAAAAGTTTGTGAAAAGGTAATAGTGGAATTTTAGTCTATCTTTCAGAAGCATTGAATATGGATTTATACTTCAGTCCAAACACAAAACTCCCAACCTAAAAACATCGTTTTTCTGGTTCCTAATGTGTATAAACAGTGCTTGGATTGATCTACCAGTGCATACCCATTTACCCTGATTTTCTTGGCAATCAGAATCAATAGTAGCACTAGATCAATTCATTTTTATTTTTATATTTGTCATTAGGGAAGCAAGCCACAGAGAGACATTCTGTTCATGATTACAGAACCAACTTTACACAAAGTTAGTATTCACAGAGAAGATTGCTTCCCCCCCTCAGTTCTTATGTTCTTATGTTGAACACCACTGAATTACTTTTTCCTATCAAATGCCCATGGAACCCACAGTCTCAGCCTCATCTTCTTTACACATAGAAATGATTCTATCTCTTTTTTTTTAAATGAGCAGCATTACCCCACTTTCTCGTTTGTTCCCTCAAGTCCTCCCATTTACCTCCCCTTTCTCACCCAAATTCATGAATGTGCTCAGTGTGGATAACATTATTTGTATGTCTGTGTTTTCAGGGCTGATTCGGACTATGACACAAGTGCTTGTTCTGCAATATTCATTGCTGCTGCAATCACAATAGCTAGGAAATGAAAATAATCTAACTATCTTTTAACAGACAGATAATGAAATGTAGTATACGTGGAATAATCCCCAGCTGAAAATAATAATGGATACTATTCAGAGGAATTCAAGGAACAACGGAAGATCAAACTGAGTGAGGTTAATCAGACCTATAAAAATGTATGTCTTATTTCCTCTTGTCTGCAGTTCCTAGCTACAAATCTTCAGGTGTTACGTATACAACCTGAGTAATTTCTCAAAACAGGATATTAAAAAAGAACCACTGGAATGGGGGAGGAGCAATAGGCAGGAGAACAGCTGGATACAAGTGATTTGAAAGCAGCCTGGGAAAAAATAGGAAGCTTTATTTAGGAAAGAGCATCAGCACAGAAGAAAAGGGTAGGTGGAGTCTTAAAAATAGTAAGGATGTTTGAAAAAGTCACAAAAACCCTGGCTTAGTCAGGGTTTTACTGACTGAGGACTGAATTGGGGCTGGGTTACAGGTTCAGAGATTCAGTCCATTATCATCAAGGCATGAGCATGGAAGCATCCAGGCAGATGAGGGGCTGGAGGAGCTGAGAATTCCACCTCTTGTTTCAAAGGCAAACAGGAGAAGACTGGCTTCTAGGCATCTAGCATGAGGGTCTTAAAGTCCTAGCCCATGGTTACACACTTCCTTCAACAAGGTCACATCTACTCCAGCAAAGCCACACCTCCTAATAGAGTCACTTGCTAGGAAAAGTATATACAAACCATTATATAAACATATCACTATCTATGTAAAATTACATGTAATACATGTAAATAAATGCAAATTTATGCACACATATGGCGTTTAAGCAAAATTTTCCAACCTGGAAAACTATTATTTGAGGTTTGTTTTTATAATTTTCATATCATCAAGATTATAATAATGTTTTCATTCTCTACTCTCTAATATTAATTGGAGAGTTCTAGTGTCTAATTGGAGTTTCCAAAGATTTTAGAAATTAATAGAATTGTCAAGCTATCCCATTCATTACTTTGATTCAGCCTAACCTTTAAGTTGGTTCATTCAATTATGCATCTAGAGCTTTCATTCTTTCTTTGTTTCATTCATAGCTCCATAAAAGTTCGGTTTAATTAAAATTCTTAAATTACCCTTACATGCAGATGACATTGTGACAGTATTTATTTAGTATTTTCTAGCTTTGATGCAATAGCCAGATTCTAAAACAAGGCTTATTTATTGCACACTGTAAACAGTGACTTTTCCCATAGAGAATTTGCAACTATTAGTTTTTAAAGCATGCGTGTACTAGTTAGCCTACATAATCTTTTCCTTAGTAACAACTATTGTGAAAAATTTGTCCTGCTTATTCCTGTTCTCATTCATCCCAATTTACTTGTTATGTTTAACTTTATTAAGCAATGTGCTAATTCACATATAGGATGATTTGTTTTCCCTATACCATGGGTAGGTGTAACCACCGCCAAAGGAGGATCTATCTGTTCAGTTGCTTTTTGCTTTTCCTTTGCTGAATTTTCTTGATTTTCCTTTATTGAATTCCTCTGTAACCTTCATTTTGATATTTTCTCCTTTTGTACTTAACTCTGAAATTTGTTTTAAAGTTTTCAGTCTTCATTTTGCTTGAGCTTTCATATACTACCATTATATACTGCTTTATGTCGGTGCCATTTATAGAAACTTATTTGATATACTAAGGTTTATACATGAGTATCACAAATATAGAAAGGATACTCAAGTATTTTTCTATGTATTTTCTGACTTATTTCTAGGATATTCACAAAATACTTCTCAAATGTCAAATCAATTTTCACATTTCATTTTTATTGTTGGGCTAGATATCATATATATATATATATATATATATATATATATATATATGTGTGTGTGTGTGTGTGTGTGTGTGTGTGTATATGCGTTACATAATTATATACTAATTTCAAGATTCCCTCAACAACTGCTTTGATGAAATTTTAATGTTTAATGTTCACAAGAAAGTAGATTAGTGAGTCACTGTAATGAGCATATTTATATCCAGTCAGGTTACATTTTAATCTGGTGTTATATTTTTTCAAGATCATCTTTCTATGGTACCAGGTAACTAACTGTGAGCTTGCAAGAGGTTTTACAGTGGCTTCTTGTGTGGGCCTGTTCAACTGACAGTACACACACACACACACACACACACACACACACACACTCAGAGAGAGAGAGAGAGAGAGAGAGAGAGAGAGAGAGAGAGAGAGAGAGGAGGGAGAGGGATAAAGAAAATTTATTAAGTGATTAGCAAGATTTCTCTTATATAGATTCAAAGATAGCCCTCATAGTTCACAGAAGACGAAACTTCAAACATGATCACAGGGCTTTCTTGGAGTTAGAAGGTATTTGATGCATTTTTCTTCTGTTCACTTTCATTTCCAGTGTTCTGGGCCTTAACACTCCTCTCAGGAGACCTGGCAGAAAATACTAGCTAACTCTCCAATATCAGTTTTCTCTTCATCTTTCCTGACTACAGTTTGCTTTAAAACTGCAATATGCCCACGTATTGAATATTCATGATTTCAGAGTGTGTCAGGCCATATGCGAGCACATAATCAAACAGATCTTGCAAAGGAAATCTTCTAATGGAGGGGGCCCAGCATGGTGCCTTTTCCCAAAAATGACCCATCAGATTGAGATGCCCCTGGCCTCGGCTTCTAACTCTTCCCCTCTTCTTCTGCTTTTACAGAGGTAGCCATTTTGCAGAAGTGATAGATAAAGAAGAAGGGCAGGGAGAACCCCTGCTCTGGTGATAGTTTCCAGTGTCTGCGTGTGGCCTTGCTTTCTCGCTTACTTTGAGTTTGAAAAGAAAATTAAAACTTATTTGCTAACAGTTAGAAGGTGAATATGTAAAAATGTTAAAGCCATCAAATTTAGAAAGGAAAAGAAGAAAGGAAGGGGCAAGGGAAGAAGGAAGAATGAAAGGAAGGAAGGGAGGGAGGGAGGAAGGGAGGAAGGGAGGAAGGGAGGAAGGAAAGTAGGAAGGGGAAAGAAAAATCATTTTACTTTCTAGAGATCATATTTAAAGTTTCTGAAATTCACTTTTATTACTTCCATGTTTTATAGGCTTATTCCTAAAGTAAAACAATGTCAGTGACATAGTGGCAGGAAAGTTAGGACTTTAATTCATAGCTGTAAAACCCAGACAATAATAAGCTCTTTATGAAGCACACAGACTACAATTAAAATAAAAGGATAAAATGCAATGTATTTAAAACAAAGTCACTTTCAGGACACAAAGAGGCCTATTTTAGTAAATATGCTAAAATGTAAAACCACCAGTCCTCAAGGTGACTGATGGTGTGTGTGTGTGTGTGTGTGTGTGTGTGTGTATGTGTGTGTGTGTGTTTGTATGTGTGTGTGTGTGTGTGTGTGTGTGTGTAAATAGAATTTTTACTTAACCTTGGTTGATAAGGCAACTGTGTAGCTATTTGCAATCCATAGTTCCAGAGTTTGCCATTCTGACTTATGCCATGATGAGGTATCTGCATGATTCCTTGTGTTTTTTTCTGTCCTGAGTGCTGTCAATCCCAATTCATGAAGTTGCCACAATCTGCCTCAACATGTTGATCTGTTCAGAGGAAGCTGGTGGTGTGCTCTGACTGAGGATGCTGCAGCTTTCCACGTTGATGCTTCATAATTCTGTCTAAGATGAAATATTTTGATCAGATTTGTTTGTTTTATCTTTATTTCTGTTGTTATTGTTATTATTATTTTATCACCAAGGAGGAAAGCAGAAATCCTTGCTACATTGCAATTCAGTAGCCTTACTCTGTAATGAATAAATATGCAAAATCTTCAGATTTTATTTTATAAATAAAATTAGTAAAATCGTGAAAGACAAAAGTTTTTAAAAGTTAGTTTAATTTCCCTACACATGTTACACATATTAATTATATTTGAGAAATTTATGCTTACAACTTACTTGATGTACTTCTGTGTTTTACTTTGGATGTTTTGTTTATTCTTTGACAATTTTTATATATGTATACAGTGTGTTTTGATAATATTCACCTCTCACTTTCTGCCTCCAACTTCTCCCACAATTTCCATCACATCTCCATCTTAATGTAATGTCCTTCTTTTATAACATTTTGTCTATTGTTATTTAGTCCACTGAGTCAAATTATTCCTGTCCATATACACATAGTCATGGTTCACCCACTGGTCATGGGTTCCTGAAGTAACCATCCTCAGAAAGAAACATTTTCTTAGCAAATGTCAACTGCTAGTAGTTTCCCAGCTAGATATACTGGGCCCCTCTGCTTTATGTTAAAATTAGAAACTGATTTGATCTTATGTATGTCCTGTGTACAACTAACCACATCTGGCAGGTGATCATGTATGCAATACCTATGTCCCTTGTCATATCCGGGAGACAGAATTTCGCAGAACTCCTCTTCCCCTTCTACTAGTTAATATATTTTATGCCACTTTGTAGTATGTTCTCTGAGACTTCCAGGAAGTGGGTCTCATCTACATCTCAATGCTCATAATCACTTATTCTTAGCCTTTTGTTGAGTAATACTTCTATTCATTAAACTCTACCTTCTACAATAAGAACTTTGTCTGAATAAGGTTAGGATAAGAACACATTTGTGTATATTTATGGACATCTCTCTCTTTAGGTTGGGGAAGTTTTCTTCCATAATTTTGTAGAAGATATTTGCAGGCCCTTTAAGTTGTAAATCTTCCCTCTCATCTATACCTATAATCCTTAGGTTTGGTCTTCTCCTTGTGTCCTGGATTTCTTGGATGTTTTGGGTTACAAACTTTTTGCATTTTGCATTTTCTTTGACTGTTGAGTCCATGGTTCCTATGGTATCTTCGGTATCTGAGATTCTTTCGTCTATCTCTTGTATTCTATTGTTGATATTTGAATCTATGGGCCCTGACTTCTTCCCAAGGTTTTCTATCTCCAAAGTTGTCTCCCTTTGAGATTTCTTAGTTGTTTCTACTTCTGTTTTTAAATCCTGGATGGTCTTGCTCAGATCTTCCGCTTGCTTGTTTGTATTTTCATGTAATTCTTTAAGAGATTGTTGTGTTTCCTCTTTCATGACTACTACTTGTTGACCCACATTCTCCTGTATTTCTTTAAGTGATTTTTGTATTTCCTCCTTATTGGCTTCTGCTTTTTGGTCCATATTCTCCTGAATTTCTTTAAGTGATTTTTGTGTTTGCCTTGTAAGGGCTTCTAACTTTTGATCCATTTTCTCCTGTATTTCTTTAAGAGATGTATCCATGTGTTCCGCTATCAGCATCCTGACCAGTGATTTTAGATCTATATCTTGCTTTTCTGGTGTGTTGGGGTATCCAAGATTTATTGCTGTCGGGGAACTGGGTTTGGATACTGCCATATTGCCTTGATTTCTGGTAGTAACATTCCTATGTTTGCCTTTTGCCATTTGTTTATTTCTGGACTTAGTTGGTCTTGTTATTACTGGTTGGTGTTTAAAGCTCCTGAAAGCCTGGTGTTTGGTGCTGCCGTCTCAGAGGGCGTCTGTGCTCCTGAGGCGGAAACTGGAAGGTTTTCACCACTGGGCTCCGAATTACCTCCTCAGCTCTGCTGGGCTGGATTACCCAAGCCTGCCTCTGGGAGCTTAACTGGCCTCCAGTGATCTCTTGGTTTGCTGGTTAGTCTACCAGAGATGGTGGCAGATCTCAGGGCTCTATCTAACTGCAGTAATCCCTGCAGGCTCAGGGCTTCCTGGATAGACTGCTGAAGCCTAGGCAGTGGCTCTCTCAGTAGGTAGGGCTCTGTCTGGTTGAGTTGTTCTCCCCAGGATAGTGTTGGACTGTGGAGCTTTGTCTAACCGTGGGGCTCTCTGTGGATCGGGAGCTCACCCTGGTTAGACTGCAGGATCCAAGATGGTGCAGATCCCGGGCTGTGGTTCTCTGTCTATCTACAGGACCTCCTGCAGGTCAGATGCTCCCCCACCAGCCTAGGCAGCTGTAATGCTGCCCAGCTCCCTGGTGCGAAAGGCACCCAGGCAGGCTATACCCTGGGAAATCCTTCACTCTGGTGCCCACTGTACCTTGCTAGGTTATCAGCAACAAGATGGTGGCTGGTCTCAGGGCTCTGTCTAACTGCAGGTATCCCTGCGGACCCAGGGCTTTCTGGCTGGACTGCTGAAACCTAGGCAGTGGCTCTCTCAGTCGGCAGGGCTCCATCTGCTTGAGCTGTTCTCAGAAGAATGCGAATTGACCTACTCTTATCTCCTTGTACTAAGATCAACTCCAAGTGGATCAAGGACCTCCACATAAAACCAGACACACTGAAACTAATAGAAAAGAAACTGGGGACGACCCTGGAGGACATGGGCACAGGGGAAAGTTCCTGAACAGAACACCAATAGCTTATGCTCTAAGATCAAGAATTGAAAAATGGGACCTCATAAAATTACAAAGTTTCTATAAGGCAAAAGACACTGTCCGAAGGACAAAACAGCAACCAACAAATTGGGAAAAGATCTTCAACCATCCCCATATCCGACAGAGGGCTAATATCCAATATATACAAAGAACTCAAGAAGGTAAACCCCAAAGAACCAAATAACCCTATCAAAATGGGGTACAGAGCTAAATAAAGAATTTTCACCAGAAGAAATTGGGATGACTGAGAAGCACCATAAGAGATGTTCAACATGGACCCAGCTGGTGGCGGAACCAGGTACTCAGGCCTGGAGCGGGAGTTGGGCACAGAGTAGAGGTTAGGGGCACAGCTGCCGAGCCTGTGCTCTGCACTCGCGGGGCGGACCCCGAGCTCCCTGCAGGCAGCTGCCATCTTGCCTGCAGCTTCCCATCCAGCTGGTGGTGGGGAAGCCGGACCCAGCCAGCTTGCCAGGTGCTCAGACCTAGCCAGTGGCGGAACCAGGGCGGACCCCTGACTCCCTGCAGGCAGCTGCCATCTTGCCTGCAGCTTCCCATCCAGCCGGTGGCTGGGAAGCCAGACCCAGCCAGCTTCCCAGCAGCTTGGGACCAGCAGGCAGAACCAGATAACTGAGATATCCCAACTTTAAGACCTCTGGGGAAACAGGATAACAGACAGCAAACCCTGAGCAGGAGCAGTGCAGAGCAGCCGCCCAACAGGCGGAACAAAGTACCTGGGATATCCTGAGTTTAAGACCTCGGGGGACTCAGGCCACCTGTCAGCAATCTGTGAGCAGGAGCCCTGCAGGGCAGTGGTTCAGGTATTCCAGTTGCTGGGAAATAGCCTTAGGAACCCACAGGAGGGTCAAGTACCAGCTAGTATCTACAGGACCAACTAACACCAGAGTTAACCAGATGGCAAAAGGCAAACGTAAGATCGCTACTAACAGAAATCAAGGCAGTATGGCAGCATCCGAACCCAGTACCCCGACAGCAATAAATCTTGGATACCCCGAAACACCAGAAAAACAAGACTCAGATCTAAAATCACTGGTCAGGATGCTGATAGAGGAACACTTAGATAAATCTCTTAAAGTAATACATGAGAAAATAGATCAAAAGCTAAAAGTCATTACAAGGCAAACACAATTAAATCTGGGATATCTCAACACACCAGAAAAACAAGACTCAGATCTAAAATCACTGGTAAAGATGCAGATTGAGGATCACTTAGATAAATTTCTTAAAGTAATAGAGGAGAAAATAGATCAAAAGCTAGAAGCCCATACAAGGCAGACACAAAAGTCACTTAAAGAAATCCAGGAGAATATAGAGCAAAAAATGAATCCCAATAAGGGGGAGAAACAAAAATCACCTAAAGAAATTGGATTTAACAGATATATATATATATATATATATATATATATATATATATATATATATAACATGGATCAACGAGTAGAAGTCATAAAAGAGGAAACACAAAAATCCCTTAAAGAATTACAGGAAAACACAAACAAGCAACTGAAAGATCTGAGCAAAACCATACAAAATCTAAAAACAGAAGTAGAAACAACTAAGCAATTGCAAAGGGAGACAACATTGGAGATAGAAAACCTTGGGAAGAAATCAGGAGTCATAGATGCAAATAACAATAGAATACAAGAGATAGAAGACAGAATCTCAGATGCTGAAGATACCATAGGAACCATGGATTCAACAATTAAAGAAAATGCAAAATGCAAAAAACTGGTAACCCAAAACATTCAGGAAATCCAGGACACAATGAGAAGACCAAACCTAAGGATTATAGGGATAGATGAGAATGAAGATCTACAACTTAAAGGGCCAGCAAATATCTTCTACAAAATTATGGAAGAAAACTTCCCCAACCTAAAGAGAGAGATGCCCATGAATATACAAGAAGCCTATAGAACCCCAAATAGACTGGACCAGAACAGAAATACTTCCTGTCACATAATAATCAAAACCCCAAATGTACTAAACAAAGAAAGAATATTAAAGGCAGTAAGAGAAAAAGGACAAGTAATATATAAAGGAAGACCTATCAGAATTACACCAGACTTCTCACCTGAGACCATGAAAGCTAGAAGATCCTGGGCAGACCTCATGCAGACCCTAAGAGAACACAAACTTCAGCCAAGACTACTATACCCAGCAAAACTCTCAATTGCCATAGATGGGGAAACCAAGATATTCCACGACAAAACCAAATTTGCAAGATACTTATCTACAAACCCAGCCCTACAAAGGATAATAGGGAAAAAATACCAACACAAGGGGGGAAAAACACCCCAGAAGAAACAAGATAGAAACCCCATCTCATCCAACCCAAAAGAAGAGAACCACTCAAATACAAATAATAATAATAATGCCCAAAATGTCAGGAAGTAATAATTACTATTCCTTAATATCTCTTAATATCAATGGACTCAATTCCCCAATCAAAAAACACAGACTAACAGACTGGATACGGAAACAGGACCCTACATTTTGCTGCATACAGGAAACACATCTCAGTGTCAAAGACAAACACCACCTTAGAGTAAAAGGCTGGAAGACAGTTTTACAAGCAAATGGTCCCAGGAAACAAGCTGGAGTAGCCATTCTAATATCAGATAAAATTGACTTTCAACCTAAAGTCATCAAAAGATACACAGAAGGTCACTTCCTGCTTGTCAAAGGGAAAATCCACCAAGAAGAATTCTCAATACTGAACATCTATGCGCCAAATGTAAGGGCACCCTCATTCGTAAAAGAAACTTTACTAAAGCTTAAAGCACACATCGCACCTAACACAGTGATTGTAGGTGACTTCAACACTCCACTCTCCTCAATGGACCGATCAGGAAAGCAGAAACTAAACAGGGACACAGTGAAACTAATTGAAGCTTTGGACCAATTGGATTTAACAGATATATATAGAACATTCCATCCTAAAGCAAAAGAGTATACCTTTTTCTCAGCACCGCATGGTACCTTCTCAAAAATTAATCATATAATTGGTCACAAGACAGATGTCAACAAATACAAGAAGACCGAACTAATCCCATGTCTCCTATCGGATCACTATGCAGTAAAAGTGGTCTTCAATAGCAAGAAGAACAACAGAAAGCCCACATACACATGGAAACTGAACAATACTCTACTCAATGACACCCTGGTCAAGGAAGAAATAAAGAAAGAAATCAAAGAATTTTTAGACTTCAACGAAAATGAAGGTACAACCTACCCAAATCTCTGGGACACAATGAAAGCTGGGCTAAGAGGAAAACTCATAGCCCTGAGTGCCTCCAAAAAGAAACTGGAAAGAGCATACACTAGCAACTTAACAGCACACCTGAAGGCCCTGGAACAAAAAGAAGCTAACTCACACAGGAGGAGTAGAAGAGAGAAAATCATCAAACTAAGGGCTGAAATCAATCAAGTAGAAACAAAGAGAACCATACAAAGAATCAACAAAACCAAGAGCTGGTTCTTTGAGAAAATCAACAAGATAGATAAACCCTTAGCTAGACTAACCAAAGGACAGAGAGATAGTATCCAAATTAACAAAACTAGAAATGAAAAGGGGGATATTACAACAGAAACAGAGGAAATTCAAAAGATCATCAGATCCTACTACAAAGGCCTATACTCAAAACAACTGGAGAATCTGGAGGAAATGGACAATTTCCTAGACAGATGCCAAATACCAAAATTAAATCAGCATCAAGTAGATCAGCTAAACAGTCCCATAACCCTTAAAGAAATAGAAGGGGTTATAGAAAGCCTCCCAACCAAAAAAAGTACGGGACCAGATGGTTTTAGTGCAGAATTCTACCAGACCTTCAAAGAAGACTTAACACCAATACTCTTCAAACTATTCCACAAAATAGAGACAGAAGGGACACTGCCCAACTCGTTCTTCGAAACCACAATTACGCTGATACCTAAACCACAAAAAGATCCAACAAAAAAAAAAGAGAACTACAGACCAATTTCTCTTATGAATATTGATGCAAAAATACTAAATAAAATTCTTGCCAACCGAATCCAAGAGCATATCAAAACGATCATTCACCATGATCAAGTAGGCTTCATTCCAGGGATGCGGGGATGGTTCAATATACAGAAATCCATCAATGTAATCCACTACATAAACAAACTAGAAAAAAACTACATGGTCATCTCATTAGATGCTGAAAAAGCATTCGAAAAAATTCAGCATCCTTTCATGCTAAAAGTCTTGGAAAGAGCAGGAATTCAAGGAACATACCTAAACATAGTAAAAGCAATCTACAGCAAACCAGTAGCCAACATCAAAATAAATGGAGAGAAACTTGAAGCATCCCACTAAAATCAGGGACTAGACAAGGCTGCCCTCTCTCTCCATATCTTTTCAATATAGTACTTGAAGTTCTAGCGTGAGCAATTAGACAACATAAGGAAGTCAAAGGGATACAAATTGGAAAGGAAGAAGTCAAAGTATCATTATTTGCAGATGATATGATAGTCTACTTAAGCGATCCAAAAAACTCCACCAGAGAACTTCTACAGCTGATAAACAACTTCAGCAAAGTGGCTGGTTATAAAATTAACTCAAGCAAATCAGTAGCCTTCTTGTACTCAAAGGACAAGCAGGCTGAGGAACAAGTTAGGGAAATAACACCATTCACAATAGCCACAAACAACATAAAGTACCTTGTCATAACTCTAACCCAACAAGTAAAAGATCTGTATGACAGGAACTTCAAGTCCTTGAAGAAAGAAATCGAAGAAGACCTCAGAAGATGGAAAAATATTTCTTGCTCTTGGATTGGCAGGATCAATATAGTAAAAATGGCCATCTTGCCAAAAGCAATCTACAGATTCAATGCAATCCCCTTCAAAATCCCAAATCAATTCTTCATAGATCTAGACAGAACAATTCTCAAATTCATCTGGAGCAACAAAAAAACCCAGGATAGCTAAAACTATTCTCAACAATAAAAGGACTTCTGGGGGAATCAATATCCCTGACCTCAAGCAGTACTACAGAGCAATTGTGTTAAAAACTGCATGGTATTGGTACAGAAACAGGCAGGTAGATCAATGGAATAGGATTGAAGACCCAGAAATGAACCCACAGACTTATGGTCACTTGATCTTTGATAAAGGAGCCACAACCATCCAGTGGAATAAAGATAGCCTTTTCAACAAATGGTGCTGGTTCAACTGGAGGTCAACATGCAGAAGAATGCGAATTGACCCATTCTTATCTCCTTGTACTAAGTAAGATCAACTCCAAGTGGATCAAGGACCTCCACATAAAACCAGACACACTGAAACTATTAGAAAAGAAACTTGGGAAGACCCTGGAGGACATGGGCACAGGGGAAAAGTTCCTGAACAGAACACCAATAGCTTATGCTCTAAGATCAAGAATTGACAAATGGGACCTCATAAAATTATAAAGTTTCTGTAAGGCAAAGGACACTGTCAGAAGGACAAAACGGCAACCAACAACATGGGAAATGATCTTCACCAACCCCACATCCAACAGAGGGCTAATATCCAATATATACAAAGAATTCAAGAAGTTAGACCCCAAAGAACCAAATAACCCTATCAAAAAATGGGGTACAGAGCTAAACAAAGAATTTTCACCAGAAGAAATTCGGATGGCCGAGAAACACCTTAAGAGATGTTCAACATCATTAGTCATCAGGGAAATGCAAATCAAAACAACCCTGAGATTCCACCTCACTCCAGTCAGAATGGCTAAGATTAAAAACTCGAGAGACAACAAGTGCTGGCGAGGATGTGGAGAAAGAGGAACACTCCTCCACTGTTGGTGGGATTGCAAAATGGTAAAACCGCTCTGGAAATCAGTGTGGCGGTTCCTCAGAAAATTGGGCATGCCACTCCCAGAGGACCCTGGCATACCACTCCTGGGCATATACCCAGAGGATTCCTCTGCATACAATAAAGACACATGTTCCACTATGTTTATAGCAGCCTTGTTTATAATAGCCAGAAATTGGAAGGAGCCCAGATATCTCTCAAAAGAGGAATGGATCCAGAAAATGTGGTATACTTATACAGTGGAGTACTACTCAGCAATTAAAAATAATGAACTCATGCAATTTGTAGGTAAATGGTTAGATATGGAAACTATCATCCTAAGTGAGCTAACCCAATCACAAAAGAATACACAGGAAATGCAATCACTGATAATTGGATATTCATGAGCCCAGAAGCCCTAAATACTCAAGGCACAATTAGCAAGTCAAATGACTCTCAAGAAGAAAAAAGGAGAGGACCCTGGGCCTGTAAAGATTTGATCCAATAGTGTAGACCCAGAACAGAGAAATCGTGGGGGTGGGGAATGAGTGGGGAATAGCAGGGGGGGAGAGGAATTATGGGACATATGGTGTGGGGTAACTGGGAAAGGGGAAAGCCTTTGGAATGTAAACATAGAATATAGAAATTAAAAATTAAAAAAAATGTTCAAAATGAACAAAATTTAAAAAAATAGAGATGTTCAACATCATTAGTCATCAGGGAAATGCAAATCAAAACAACCCTGAGATTCCACCTCACACCAGTCAGGATGGCTAAGATTAAAAACTCAAGAAGCAACAGGTGTTGCGAGGATGTGGAGAAAAAGGAACACTCCTTCACTTTTGGTGGGATTGCAAGATGGCACAACCGCTCTGGAAATCAGTCTGGCGGTTCCTCAGAAAATTGGGCATGACACTTCCAGAGGACCCTGTCATACAACTCCTGGGCATATACCCAGAGGATTTCCCTGCATGCAATAAAGACACATGTTCCACTATGTTCATAGCACCCTTATTTATAATAGCCAGAAGCTGGAAGGAGCCCAGATGTCCCTCAAAGAAGGAATGGATACAGAAAATGTGGTATATTTATACAATGGAATACTACTCAGCAATTAAAAATAATGAATTCATGCAATTTGTAGGCAAATGGTTGGATCTGGAAAATATCATCCTAAGTGAGTTAACCCAATCACAAAAGAATATACATGAATTGCAATCACTGATAAGTGGATATTAATGAGTCCAGAAGCTCTGAATACTCAAGGCACAATTAGCTAAGCAAAAGATTCCCAAGAAAAAGGGAGGAGAGGACCCTGGTCAGGAAAAGACTAAATCCAGTTTTGTAGGAGAGTACCAGAACAGAGAAATGGTGGGGGGGTGATTGGGGAATGGGGGGAGATGGGAAAGGGGAAGCCTTTGGAATGTAAACAAAGAATATAGAAAATTAAAAAAAGAACACATTTGTGAACACAAACATAAATATTTAAAACTCAGTTTGACAACTTGTGCACAAAGAAAAAAATTAATAGCCTCTCCCCCAGGGCTTCTGACTTCTGTAGCCATGTATATAGTCCATGTTTATAGTACTCTTCTGTGAAGTGGTCAACTCCTTTAAGAGAGCAATTTGTTATCCCAATAACAGCAATGCCACTGTTGCATAGGGAGGCACATCTTGTTTGACAAGTAGCACACAGATTTAGGGCTGGTGAGGTCCATTCATGTCTTTTTTCCCCTGCAGCAATTATAGGTGCTTTCTGCGCTTTGAAAATAAACTAAAAGTTAGATATCTTGCAAATTCAAACTAGTAGAAAGGAAGAGATGATCAAAATCAGAGCTGAAATTAATGATGGAAAGAGAAAAATAATACAAAGAATGCACGAAAAGCTGGTTCCTTTAAAAGATAAACAAGATTGACATGTGTGTAGCCAAGTTAATCAAAAAGACAGCTAATACCCAAGTTAACAACATTAGAGAAGGGGAGACATTGCAACAAATACTAGTGATGTTGAGAAAAACATAGAGACATTCTTTAAAACCCATCCCATTAGATTGGAAAGCCGAAAAGAAAATAGAAAATGTAAAACACATTGAAATAAGTGATTTAAAAGTGTCTTATCACCAACAATGAAATTGATCTACTAATAAAAGTCTCTCAAATACCATAAACAAATAAACATGTAAGGGCAGAGCAGGTGTTCCCTGCAGTACAGAATTCTCTGCATAATTCTACCAGAAATTCAAAGAAAGGTAAACAATACTACTTAAATTACCCCAGAGTAATTTCAGGAGGACGGGAGCTTGGGAGGAAGGAAGGAAGGAAGGAAGGAAGGAAGGAAGGAAGGAAGGAAGGAAGGAAGGAAAGAAGTGACAAAGAAAAAATCAATTAACTTTCTAGAGATCATATTTAAAGTTTCTGAAATTCAGTTTTATTCACTTCCATGTTTTATAGACTTATTCCTAAGTAAAAAAATGTCAGTGACAGTGGTAGGAAAGTTCAGACTTTCATTTTCATTTTGAGAAATACTTATTTTCGTATTGAGAAATCCTTCCCCTCTGAAACATCTTGTGCTGGGCCCCCATGGCTCACAGTGCCCTATACCCTCACTCCTACTAGGATGGCCCATTAGCTTTCACTTTAAATGTTCAACTGCTTTTCCAGTTCAAAGTACCAAAGTTCACATTCTGCCTTGAAACAGCTTGATCAGGCCTGTCAGAACCATAACCTTCTTTGGGTACCAATTTCTGTCTTAGTCACTCTTCTACTGCCATGAAGAAACAACATGACCAAGCCAACTTTCACAATAAAAAGCATTTAAAGAAAGACTTGTATCTTAAGTCAGGGTTTCTATTCCTGCACAAACATCATGACCAAGAAGCAAGTTAGGGAGGAAAGGGTTTATTGAGCTTACACTTCTATGATGCTATTGATCACCAAAAGAAGTCAGGACAGGATCTCAAGCAGGTCAGGACTCAGGAGCTGATGCAGAGGCCATGGAGGGATGTTACTTACTGGCTTGCTCAGCTTGCTTTCTTAGAGAACCTAAGACTAGAAGCCCAGGGATGGCACTACCCACAATGGGCCCTCCCAACTTTGATCACTAATTGAAAAATGCCTTACAGCTGGATCTCATAGAGGCAATTCCTCCACTGAAACTCATTTCTCTGTGATGACTCCAGCTTGTGTCAAGTTGACACACAAAACCAGCCAGTACAACTTGCTTATACTTTCAGAGGCTTAGTCTATTGTTATCATGGCAGGGAACATGGCAGCATGAGACAGACAAGAGAAAAGAGAGAGAGAGAGAGAGAGAGAGAGAGAGAGAGAGAGAGAGAGAGAGAGAGAGAGCAGTTCAGTTGAGTTCAGGCCATGCAGAGGTTTGAAACCTCAAAACCTGTGCAACACAACTTTCTCCAACAAGGTTGTACCTCCTAATCCTGGTAATCCAATCAAACAATTCTACTCCCCGATGACGATTGATGACTAAGCATTCAAATATATGAACCTACTGGAGTGGGGGGAGCATTCTTATGCAAGCCACCACAAGGACCTCCTTTGTAAACTGGTCTGGACTTGAAATGTAGGTAATTCTCCTAACTCAGCTTCTCCAGTGTTGGGATTACAGACTTTTATGCCTGAGTTTTAATTTATATATTCTTGTTCGTTTGTTTTACTGGTTATTTTATTTATTTACATTTCAAATGTTATTCTCCTTCCTGGTCCCCCCTCCGCAAACCCCCTATCCCATTCCCCCCACCCCTTGCTTCTATGCGGATACTCTCCACTCACCCACCCCCTCCCACCTTGCCTCCCTAGCATGCTCCTATGCTGGGGCATTGAGCCTTTAACTTTGAGATAGAAACATACTAGAGAGAGAGAGATTTCCACATCGTTGGTTTTATTTTAATATTAATTATATCCTAAATAAGTCCAGAGAAATTTTTAATAACATATAATCCCATGTTCTTACCCTAGAGTGAATATCTGGGCATACTGAAGTAAATGTGATTACATGTGGTTCAGTAGTCATGCTCTATATTTCTTTAATCTTATGCACATTTCAGGGCTCTATGTCTAAATTTCTCTATCAACAAGTTACATGTGCTTTAACCCTACCAACAAAACATACCACCTCCATTGACTGTAGACAAATATCATTTTCATTTCTGCTCAGCTGATAATTGCTATATGCATTTGTACCTCTATAATGTACCTTCATTGCTATGGCTTCTGTTTGTCATTTGCAATCATCTCTGCTGACCCTGTTTATTTTCTTCTGCAAGCTCACTTATTTCTGGTTGTTCTGAAACTTCATGAGAGGATTCCTAACCTCAAATATCCAGCAATTGCTTCTTCGGTTCTCATATTACAAATAAAGAAATAAAGACAATTTAAAAAATATTTTTTTTGGCAGAAGGAAAATAAATCAGTATTATCATTTGAATTCAGATTTTAATTCTATTATTCATAGCTATCTTGAGGTTACAAAATCTGGAACCACTAAAAATTAATCTCAACATGATGATTCTGAATATGTAAGCATACACTGACAGAAGATAACATGTGAAAAAAATGATGAAGTTAAACAAAAGGCTTTTATAAGACAAGCGCAGTTTGAGTTAGTGCTTCCAAAATCTACAGAGTTAGGATCTTTTGGCCAGCAGGTGTTCGGATCATTCCTGTTATTTAGTGATTCATCCATCAAATATTGACTGGCTTATGAAATCAAGTCAGGTGTATCCATGTAAAAGGTTATTTTTCCCCACTTAAATTTTTTAGACAAATCTTCTGAATATTTCATCATGCAAATAAAACCTTAAAATTTAATGTTGTGAAACATTTATTCTGCCTTTGGATTTGGTATTCGATCTGTGATCTCAGCACAATTTGATTTCCCTCTAGTCTATCAGCTAGGGTTGCTGAGGTCTGGAAATCTCATTGATTCACGTGCTAATGCCTGGGCTTAAAAGCTTTGACTGAAATGTGAAACAACCAAAACTCTTTGGCAATCTCTATGTCTACCTGATTATTTTTTTCCAGCACAGAAGCTTCAAGGTAGTTGGATGCATTACTAGGAAACTCAAGATCCAAAGTATGCATTTCAAGAGAAAGTCATGAGCCAAAATTGTGCATTTCACTGGGAGCATCTCTGGAATGCACATACTGCATTAATATCACATTCTGTGGGCTGGAGTGGTCTTTGACTGGCCTTCTTCCAGATCCAGAGAAAGAAGCAGCCCTTGTTTTCTGTATAGCATCACTAGAAAGATGCATGGACATGGTCTTTCCCACTCAGTCCACTTAATTTCTTCCTCTTCCTCTTCCTCTTCCTCCTCCTCCTCTTCTTTTTCTTCTTATTTTTTCTATTAATCATTTTATTTGTTTATATTTCAAATTATATCCCCCTTCCCTGTTATCCCTCCGCAAACCTCCAATCCTATATGCCCTCTCCCCTTCCCCTTTGCCTATAGGAGGGTGCTCCTCCACCCACTCACCCCTCCCAGCTCTTGTATACCCTTACACTGGGGCATTGAGCCTTCACAGGACCAAGGGCCTCTCCTCCCACTGATGCCAGATAAGGCCATCCTCTGCTATATATCCAGCTGGAGCCATGGGTCCCTCCATGTACATATACTCATTGGTTGGTGGTTTAGTCCCTGGGAACTCTGGGGGCAAGTCCCATTACTTGATACTGTTCTTCCAATGGGGTCGCAATTTTCTTCAACTCCTTCAGTCCTTCCCTAATCTCTTCCATTGGGATCCCCAGGCTCATTCTGATGGTTGGTTGTGAGTATCTGCATTTGTGTTGGTCAGGTTCTGGCAGAACCTCTCAGGAAACAACCATGTCAGGCATCTGTCAGCAAGTGCTTCTTGGCATCAACAAGAGTATGGGGGTTTGGTTTCTACAGATGGGATGAATCCTTGGTGGGGTGGTCTCTGAATGGACTTTCCTCCAGTCTCTGTTTCAATTTTCTCCCTGTCTTTCCTTTGGACAGGAACAACTTTGAGATGGGTGGGTGGCACTTACTTTCTTCTTATAAACTTGGTAACAAAGCAAGTGAAATTTGAGTACTATTCTATAATTACACACCAGGAAGGATTGTTGAGAATAGAGAGCTAATATTTTGGTGAGGTTGTTCTTGGTTATCTATGTTCTTTTAGTTAATCCCAATTTCCTTTTTTCCCCCCAAATTTCTCTGCACTTGAACCTCTGCCTCTCTTTATTACTCTGCAAAGCTGGTGTTCAATTTCAATATTAGCAAGCACAGAAATTGCAAAACTTATGGTATATCCTTTGTGATGAATGATTGTATGTCTGAAATATGCTTTTGATCTGTTCCTGTTCTTTCCCTCACTTATTTACTTTCAGTCATTATTTTCAGGATTCTTCCCAAGTCTTATTAACTTTTCTCTTTAATACACTTGTAACTGAAATTAGAATTTTTGAATTATTTTTCCAACAGAAAAAGATTTCACCAACCTACATAATCATATCCTGGACCCACCCACTAACATTTCAGTTAGTATTATGGAGCTATGAAAAGACAGAGTTCACCAATTTCACATGTTTAATTTTTATTTGTAAACATAGTGGTCCCATGACTTTCACAGCAGTTAGGATGTAGGTCACATAGATAACTCTCAATTTTCCCCTTTGTAAGGTTTCCTTCATCTTCCTTCTCCCTTTATTGCTGAGAGCTCATTGATTGCCTTTTACCACTGTGATATTTACATTTCATAATGTGTTTTCTTTTTTTATTGATTATTTTGTTTTGTCTCCCCTCTGCAAACTCCCTAACTCATTCCCCTCCCTGCTGCTTCTTTGAGGGTGTTCCCCTACCCACCTCACTGCCTTAATGGCTTCCTATGCTGGGGCATCCAGCCTTCACAGAGCAAGGGCTCCCCCTCCCTTTGAAGCCAGACAAGGCCATCCTTTGCTATATATGCATCTAGAGCCATGGGGCCCTCCGTGTGTATTCTTTGGTTGGTGGTTTAGTCCCTGGACTAAACTTTGGGCTAAGCCCACAGCTAACCTAAGTTCGGGGCTGTCTGGTTAGTTGAGACTGTTGTTCTTCCTATGGGGTTGCAATCCCCTTTAGCTCCCCTTTCTTCTAACTCTTCGGTTGGGGTCTTGTGCTCAGTCAAATGGTTGACTGCAAGCATCCACATTTGTATTAGGCTCTGGCAGAGCCTCTCGGGGGACCGCTATACCAGGCCTCTGTCAGCAAGCACTTCTTGGCATCAGCAATAACATCTGGGTTTGGTGTCTGCAGAGAGGATGGATCCCAAGGTGGGATAGCCTTTCCTTCACTTTCTGGTCCACTCTTAGTCCCTGCATTTTCTTTAGAGAGGAACAATTCTGGTTTAAATTTTTTGAGATGTGTGGGAGGCCCCATCCCTTAGTCCATAGAGACCCATTTTCCCCCAGATATGGTCTCTATAGATTTTGTCTCCTTTGTGTTGAGTATTTTGGCTAATGTCTTTCCCATTGGGTCCCGGGAACCTCTTGCTTCCTTGATATCTTCAATAGCAAGGTACTATTTTCTAGTGGCTACTCCCAGTTACCCATCCCCACTGCTACACACCTCTAACACTCAAGGGGAATTACAGAATGGCATACTATATATTTAAAACTTTTTTTATTTAAAACTTCTTATACTTAATTTAAAAGTTTTGATAACTACCCCCTCGTATTCTATTATATCAGAAAATTTGTAGTAGAATTAATTGTATCACTGAATCATTGACAATATGGCTGTATGTCTTAAAACTTTTTTAATTGATGATGTATTATTTTCAATTTTTCACTATATGAGTTAAGCTACCTTTTTAATGTTCATATATGTGTGGAGACGTGCTTTAATATGTCTTGGACAGGCAAATTTCTCTTGAGCTTTCTGGGTGATACAATGAATCAGCCCTTAACTTGTTGAAAAATTGAAATATTTTTCTAAAAACTATCCAAATCAATGAAGTTTCCCATTTAATTGAAAATTTTTATCAAAATATAAATGTAATATCACAATTAAACAACTTACCCTCATGTTTAATGAGAACCCTTGTAGTAATGTTTGTGTACAGGTGTGTGTGTCTGTGTGTGTGTCCATATTCATGTAGATATGTGTACATGTGTTCACTGGCATGTGTTCTGGTATACGGCATGTGTGTGTATGTGTTCATCCTTGTGAGTGTGCAGACCAGAGCTTGATGTCACATGCATTCCTCAATTGTTCACTACCTTATATTTTTCAAGATTCATTTTAATTTTAATTATATATGTCTGTGAGTATGTGCAACTGTATGTGGCTGCCCAAGTTGGCCAGAAGAGGGCATTGGATCTTCACTGCATAACTAATGGTTGTGAACTTAGACTGCTGAGCACTGGGAACTGAATTTTGGCTCTCTATAAGAGCTGCGATTGCTCTTAACTTCTGAGCCACCTATCAGACCACCCACCTTCATTTTGAGACAGGGTTTTCACCTAATCTAGACCTTAACATTTGGATTCACTGGCCAATGATCTCGAAGGACCCACTTGAATCCACGTCTACCCTACACACTACTGCCAAAGTTCCAGAAGTTTATCACAGGACTTGAGGTTTTTACACGCATGCTAGGGATCTAAATTCACAGTCATGTTACTGACTGAGTCATCTTCTCTGCCTCTCTATTAATCTTTTATCATTGCAGTTTCATTTCTCTTGCCCTATCCATAGTCCATTCTATCCATTTATTCTAAGATAATTCTGTTTAATCATGTTGGAACATAAAATCATCCACACAAAAGTGTCCTGTGGTCTTGATATTGCTCATGTTAAATACCAAAAGTTGAATACATTCTGCAACATCCTCTAGACTAAGACGGGAAGTGGTGGAGCACATATTTGATCCTAGCACTTGGGAAGCAGAGGCAGGTGGATGACTGTGATATGGAGACTAGCCTGGGCTATAGAGTGAGTTCCAGGACAGCCAGAGCTACATGGAGAAATCTTAACTCATGAGAAAGTCAGGACGATCCTTAAGTATTTTTCGTCTACTAGCCTCTCACCTCTCTGAACTCCCTTCTGAATCTTTCTTCCTACCAAGTGCTTCCTTATTTGTCTTCAGACCCAGCACAGATTTAAAGATCTTTAAAGCATTGACGTGGCAGTTCACTTGATCTGAACAACTTTGCTGCCACCGTGTCCCAGTGGTGTTTCATTCTCTCTGCTTTCTCTCTGTTTGGAAGCCACATATTCAGTGAGGCCCTTTAATTACTTATCCATCAGGATTCAATTCCCATCCTTGTGGTGATTCACACCTGAAGTCTCAGCACTTTCAAGAATGGGGCAGGAATACTTTACAAGTTCAAACCCGGTTTGGATCACATAGCGTTGAAAGGGAACCTATTATAAAGTGCAAGAATTTTTCCAAAATATCAGATTCCTCTAGAGCTGCATAAACATTGAAAGAAATACTTTGTGGTTTTCACCGCTATATATCTATCACAGTCTGATGAAAACGTGCTTATTTTATAAATTATTTTATCTGGCAATTAATGAAAAAACACCATAAAAGCAAGGCTTATCTTCTATAAACAACCATGAAAGCATTAGAAAGGTGCAGGAGACTCTAACATGTAGCAGAAACTAGGTGAATGCTGAATTAATGAATTGTTAAAATTTTGTCAATAATAACTACAGGGAGTAATTTTAAAAGTACCTTACCAATAGAAAAAAAATATTTATTGAGCATCTCGCGTGTTTTCAGATGGTCGTAATTTGTTTTGCAGTTAGAAACTCACTTTGTGCTACACTCTTACATCAAAATCCATTCTATTCATGTAAATCCTTCCATATGTAGCGTAATGTTCAATTGCTCTCACAGTCAGTGGGAAAGTTCATTGCATTAATAAAATTAGCATTATACTCAAATGAGGGTAACAATGTTCCGCTGAGGATGGCTATGTTTTGGAAAGGAATCTATTTAATAACTAAGAGATGTTTAAGGAATCGGGTAAGCATTCTGGAGATAATTCTAAGATTATCTTAGAAAAGGCAACTAGATTGGAAGGATAGACCTACTTCTGCCCTTTCTGTCTGTCTGAGCTTACTGTGTGCTGGTTTTAAGGAACTTCCTGTGCAACACTTTGACAAACTGAAAGGAAGAGCCTTAGAGTCCAGTTGACCGGAAAACTATTTGCCTGTAGCCGGAACTGGATCTTCTGTATTACCTGTGTCTTCAGCAACTCACTCATTGTCTCTGGGCAGGAGACTGTGTTCAGTCTTAGAATGTTTGGATTTAACTGAATTGTAGATCGTAAGGGAAATGGGATGATGTATTGTGTTTATTGTTTTTAAATAAAACGGGGTCAATTTAAACAAAACAAAACAAAACGTGGAATCTGGTGTTCTTCCAAATGCTTGCAGGTCCAGACTTGGAGAAGTAGAGAAAGTTTCTAGATTTACGGAAGCTACACAGCAAGCACTTGTCTTTTAAAAGTCAGAGCAAGGGCTGGAGATATGGCTCAGGAGTTAAGAGTGTGTATTGTTCTTATAGAAGTTCCTAGCAAATGTGGTCTCAGTACTTCTTGTAATCCAGTTCCAGGACATCCCATGCCCTCTTTCAACTTCCAAAGGCACCTTTAATCACCTGAGCATGCATACATGTGTGTGAGCGCGTGCGTGTGCACACAAGCACACACACACACACACACACACACACACACACACAAAGCTATCTTTAAATCCTCACTCCATAATTTACAAAATGTATAAAAGTAATGCAAAACTTTAGATATCATAAATACTTCTAAAATGTGCAGGCTGCAATCTCTAAGCGATTAACACACACACACATATACATACACACATATATGTATATACATATGTATATAAATATGTATATATATACTGATATGATGAACAGATATACATGCAGGCAAAATACTCATGTACATAAAACAAAAATAATTACAACCTCATAAAAGGAGAATATGAGGACACCTTAAAATATTTAAACATGGCTTAATATACACAAATAGTTGGAGTTTTCACGATGAATAAAATAAAATAAAAACTAGAGTTTTCAAGATATATAGTATGGAACCTAAAATACCTAATATTTTGCCATCTATTGTATACTAACTTTTTATAGTGTGCATACCAGTTCAAATATATGCATATGACTCGAGAACTTGGGACATATATGGTACCCAAGTCCCACCAGCAAAGATGATAATTCCGATTGACTTGTATATCTTAAGCACAAGATGCAGTGCAAGAAAATTCCTTCTCGGCGCTTCTCTGTTACTTCATACTGCTTCTTTCCCTCTGGCTCCAAGATACAGGAAGGCAGAGAAGGAGAGAAACCAAGCTACCATTTGCTGTCACCTAAGGGTGTGGGTGCCTCTCAGATAATATTAAAACTGATTTCCTGGTCCAGTGTTATGGCTGATATCGAAAGGAACAGAATATTTTTTTTTTCTGGATTCTCTGTCTCCTACATAAAAGGATCTGAAAACAAAACAGAAAGGGAACTCAGGGACTGTTTATTGGAGTCGCGGGGAGAATGGAAATATGGGGAAAGGCATGCTTACAATACCGCTGAGGGGGGAAAGAGATGGAAAGATGGAAGAGCAGAAGAGGTGTCGGCTGAAGGCGAGGTCACAGCATGCACGGACACAGTAGAAATACATGGGAATTGTCCTGAGAAAGCAGGGCCGCCTTCGAGATCTGCGGGCTTATAACATTGTGGGGACATTCGTTCTCCTGTTTCCTTACTTTGGCTCGCTTTTTTATTTTGGTTTAGGCTGGTCTTTTTTTCAGCCGTGCAACAGATTTCCTCTTTAATGCAGAAAGAATCTTACTCAAAGGATGTTTCCCAATCTTGCCTGGACAGGAAAAGTATACCCAGTCTACTTCAGAAAGCTGTTAACTGGCCACAGGTTACACCATTTGTGGCAGACAATGTGGATACACTGACATTCGGATGTCCCAAATGGTACCGAGGAAGCAGGTGGCTCTTTTCTTCCGGCCTAACACTTCTTCTAAATAGCATTGCAAAACTGATCTTTGGGGGAAGCTCTCAAATCCTAAGGGCAGATTCCCTAGGAATGGGATTAGTGCCCTCTCTAGGCAGCCAGAGAGAGCTCCTTCACCTCTTCCTGCTTTGTGTGAAACCATGGCACCAATTTAGCATGTGCGAAACAGTGTGAGCTCTCATCCCACAGTGAATGTGCTTAAACCTTGATCCGAGCTCTCCAGACAGAGAGCAGCCAATACACCGTTTGCAAATTTCTCCATTTAAATTATATTGTTACTCTGATCTGAACAGATTAAAGCAACTCTTCTCACCTGGGGTGCCTTTATCCTTTTCATTACCCAGAAGCACAGCGTGTGGTTGGCGGCTCCTTTACTCCCAGGGGCAGATCCTGTACGGGAGTTTCTCAGGGCCTCAGCGAATGTGTCTACAAGTGTTGCTGCTGCTGAGTGCAAGTTTGCCATTGTCAGTTAAGTTCTGCCAAGTGAGCAGGACATACTCCGTGTATCAAGCGAACAAGCCAACGACGAGGCCCGGCTTCTTTCAAGCCAGAGTGTGACAGTGACTTCATGAAATTTGTTAGCCTCGTATACTGTCTCCCCACTCTGCTGGGTTTCTTACCTGGAAATCCACTGCTCCCTCACAATTCAAAATGATTTCTCTTCTGGTGCAAACACTCTGCCTTTCTATTTCTTAAATGCACTTTACTAGTATTTCACGAATGACGCCTGTGCTAAGACAAATTTGGAGAAAAGTCCCTTTGCCTGGTATCTCTCCTGCTGGTTGCCGCTGATACAGCCCCTGACATCTGGTGCCTCCTTTGCTTGGACTCTGTTTTTGATCTACACTTACCGGGCTAATAACTGCTAACTCATTAAAATACTTGCTCATATTTTTCCGCAAGAACATGTCACTCCCAAAGGGCAAGTAGTTTTATTTTTATCTTTCGTTTTCTTGTGTAAGCGGCCACATCACTAGCTAGAATTGGAGAGTCTATGTAAACCATTGTGGGTTTTCTCTTCTGTTCTCCTCTGTATGCTCTATAAACCGTGGAAGAGTTGGATTCTTTACTTCATGGTCATTGTATCAACTGCTCAAGAGATGAACCTGGTATGTTTTACTACTCTAATGTTCTTGTTTAGAAAAATAAAGAAAAGAAGGTAGCCTAGAGTACTCATGGATAGCAATATATTAAAAATACTGGATGGTGTGGGAGAAAAGCAATAGCTTGTCTGAATTGGCAATGCAAATTACAAAGATACATGCATCTTCTTTCTGAAACTACTAAGCATTCTTGACTGCGTTACATAGAAGTGGACGAAATCTCGTCAACATTTCTGTGCAAGAGTGTCTAATGGCATTAGTTACTCAGCACTAAGTACTCAATTCCAAGCATCCAAGTTTGTACTTAAAGGTCTAAGGGAAGTTCCAACTGCCTTCAAAGGTAAGGAGGACAAGTGTGTCTTTCTTATCCTTTGTTATTTATCTGCAAGCGACGTTTCATAATTGCTCTACTCTCCGGGAGGAAATCCAGACTCAGGGCCTCTTATATACTAAAGAGAAACCCTAGTTACAACTCTATCTTTTTTTTTTTAATTTATGTGTTTATTTTACAGGCTTGCTTAGCATGATGGTATGTCATTTCGGAACAGGTTCTGTTGACTGATCAGACTTCTCTTACAAAACACGAAGTCAGGGGTGAATTTATGATGTTAGAGATGACCGCTGGCTGCCATTAACTGGGGAATGGAGTGTCATTCAGAGCATGGAACCCTGTGGATATTCCTGATCACTGACTATGAGATCAACTCAGATGGTAAGTACTGGGCTCGATTAATGAGTCTTTCTACATTTAGAACCAAAGCTTCAGAAGGGCCTACTAGGGCCAGTTTATAATAACAGGTATTTGAAGCTGAGGCATTATATATAACATTAGATCATCTTGGACATCCTAGTAATATCCTGTCTCAAAGCTAGGAATAGACAGGGAGCCATTCAGTTATTATGTTAATAAATTATCCTACCTCGAGATGCCCCTTCTTCCTTCACTGAGACTCCTGGCAACTGTGTCACAGTGGGCTTTTAGTCATTTATGACTGATGACAGTTTAGGACAGAAGCATAAACGTTTTAAAAAAAATTGTCACTCTCAAATTCCAGGAAAACAGATTAATTCTATGTCTGATGAATTCTGTGAAAAAAAATATTCCATAAACAACAGTGAGTGAAGAAGCGTCAGATTGTGTGTGCTCTCAGTGGTTCAAATTATACAGCACAGAAGAGATGCACTTGAGCAGGCGGATTTGTATTTTAACCCCCCAATTCCCACAAATAGCCTTCTGACTATTAAGTTTGCTCTTTTGTAAGAGGTGGCATTGGCTTCAAGGATCGTTTCAAAGTTATCTTCTAATTGGAAAATACTATTCTCAATGTGTCTCTGAGAAAGTAGTAGATATCTGAAGGAGACAGAGGTCAGTACCCAGCATGAAGATCAAGAGGACTGAGAGGTACAGAAAGGGGAAAAAATGTTTCCAGAGCTTGGGGACTTGATGTTTAGTACAAGGATAAGAAAGAGTCTCAGCCTAAAGTTCCTAGTAGGAATTATGACTTTGATTCAGTTTAATGTAAAATACTGGTTAATATTTTTTATTCCATCAGTTTCGCAGGACATTCTACAACCAAGATAGGGTGTAAAACATGCCTGCTTTCTCTTATTATTGAGGGAATCCATAGTCCAAGAGGCAGTCTTTGTGTCATTTACTGTTTAGGAACAAGATATGCCTTGAGAGGAGAAATTGGAGATTTTTAATGATCCATACTACATAATTGAACAATTTATGTTTTAATGAAAACAAAAACCCTACGATCAAAAGATAACATTTTGAAGCAAATAAATACTCAGTGTTTGGTTGTTTATTACAAGTTGAACTCTTGAGATGGCTACATCCTAAACTTAAGGAGACCAGTCTGTGGGATCTTAGACACTGAGAGGTTAAATTTCACAAAATTCTCTGATCTTATTAGAAACACGGTAAACAAGCTCCTGATTTTTGGTAAAATTACCAAATAGCTACAACAGATCTTTAGATATATGCTAATCCCCTTTATCTCCCAATCTACTGAAAATACATTTCTTTCTTGATACCCTTAATGTGAAGTTAAAAATTAAATAAATTCTTCTCTTATCAGGTTCATCACTTATGTTTACAGGTCTTGGAATGATCTTGTACTCCAAGGACATCATATTGTTATCAGCAATGTTTTAAAGTGTTAACAGTGCCTGGAGTATATACTATTTATTGTATGCCAACTCCAAGTTACATGATAATGCTGTGTCTTATCTTTTGTTTTGTTTTTTTTTCATCTCTTTCTTCTTTTCTCTGTTCTTTGGCCCTGGGGTTCAGAGTGTTGACTGGGTTGTACATAAAGTCTATATGATCCAACCTAAGTCTTTAAAGTAGGTGTGTACCACTCTACAAGACAACATTGTATTTCTATATTCTTTCATCTATTGAATGTGTGTGTGTGTGTGTGTACATACATGTATATATCATATATTGCAGTTATAGTCAAGATGTGTGTTTTCAGGCTTTCAGGAACATCTTCAATCTGATTATGGTAGAAGCCACTCTTTAGAAGATGACTAAAGGTCATAGCTTGTTATTATAATAAAGCCTTTATTAATATGACCTATTTAAAAAGTTAGTATAAGATACAAACAGAAAAATGCAATGTGTATTTAAGATTATTCACAGTGTCTGAAAAATAAATATGGTTTTGGATTTTACTCTCCTAAGTTATGGAAATTGTTTCATAATATATCCATTTTTAATTACCTAATTTATCTCCTTTTCCATCAAACATAATAATGTCAAAAGTGTAAATTAACTATTGTTTGTAAGGATAGTTTTATTGTATTTATGAGTTTTGTAGATTAGGGCTTACAGTATTATGTTCAGTTTTTGAGTGTAATTCATCATATAGACTAATTTGGCCTGTAAGTAGTGTACTTAGGAAAGGTTTTGGTTAACTATTATGCAGCCTACATTAGTACTGAATGGAATTTAAATGCACGTGTAGAATTGTCTTCCTGGCTTTCACTTCTTCAAGTTTTCAAAAATCTAGAAACATGTAAATATCTAAACTTTTGCAAAGCATTATGGTCGATTTTTTTTCCAGAATTTAAACATTGTCTAGACTCTCCTAGTTACAAAGCACATATTGCTATATATATTAAAATTATATTAGAATTTTTATACAGAAAAGCCTGCTTTCATGTATCAAAACCATTATGGAATTAAAGGCATATGAATCAACAAATATTCATTGTGAATTATATTATAAATTATTTGTTTGAAACGTTAAATTTATAATGTCCTAATATTTTCAGAAGTAATTTGCCATTATCACAAGTTTATCCATGTAGGAAGCATGATTCTTGTATGTCTTCTTGGTTAGTGCTTACATCGACAGGCATGCTGAGTATCACAAGAAAAAAAAAACACACCAATAACAAAAATCCCGTGAATATGAATATTTCCCTGAAAATGTTTTTGTTTCCTTTTGATATGTGGAATCTGATCTTTAAGAAAGCTTCAAATTACCAAACATCGCATGCCTTCTTTTGCTGGAAAAAAATAAGTGAAAAATAATATAACATGTTATTTAATAAAAAATAAACCAGATACAAAATCTTGCCTTGTATTTACAGACAAATTTTAATGGAATATTTCATGGTCCAACACAAATATCAGACCCAATGGCACTAATTCTTGTACAGCCTTTGGCTTACCCTGTTTAACAAAATCTGTTATTTAAAGTAGACTACAAAATACCTCATGGTAAGTGAACTTCCAAAGACACAAAGAAAATCTTCCATAAATTTAAAAGCTTATCTCAAGTTCTTATTGTTATAAGCTTGGGATGTATATGGTTAATCGCATTATCTTAGGTAGTTGAAATAGATTGGTTAGAGTGTGGAAATAAAAAAAGTTGTTTTAGATATTTTTGCTTCTGTTCCTAGTCAACATTAGTAAACACAAATAAGCGGATGTGAAATTTTTTACTTTTACAAAATTTCGAATGTTGGCAATCTCGAGCAAAATTCTTTACGTCAGCGACACTTTTTTTTTTAACCCTTGGCATATTACAAGGTTCATACATTTCAAGGAGTAATGATTAAATGTTTTATCAGAAAGATAACATTTATTTTTTTTAGTAGATTTCATTTTCAAAGAAAAAGTTCCCTTTAGAAAATTTACAAGAAAATTATATGTCATCGAGGAAACCTAAAACAGATGGATGTGAAATGCAATTGAGAAAAGTTATTCCAAATAATACGTTTGGCATAACAGAATGTGCTCCACAACACCTTTTGTAATCTTTCGCCGGAAAAGAGAAAGTTTATTTCCAATGTCTGTGATGAAGCCTAAAATACACTAAATGAAGAAAAAGTTCAGTAATGTCCAACAGATAACGAAAATTCAAATTTTATTTTTTTTCATATTTATCAGACATTTTTTTTTTCTGAGGAGACCTTACTGAAAGAATGAGGTGTAAAATGGGAACCCTGTGGCATGTTTATAACTGTTGTACATGACATTTGAAGTGCCACTCAGTACACATTGAATACTTCGTAAGTATATAGGCATATCAACATGCAAGTGTCATGTACTTAATATTACAATATGCATTTTGTCTTGTGAAAATGTTGATGATAAGAGTAGAGTCAAAAACTGTGTTGGTTTTCTGTGCTTCGTTTTGGTGGATCTTCCTTACAGCACAAAATATCTTTGAGTGCTGTCCTAAGTATACCCTTCCAAAAGATACGGATTTCATGTCCTATAAACAGAACACTTTAGTTTTGAAGCTTCATTACTGGGAACGCCTGCTTTTCTGGACGCTGTTTTCAGAGATAAGTCTTTAAATTTTTTTTTTTTTAACATGGCAAACTTGTCGCAAGGTTGTTTACACTGAAATGTTTATGATAAGAATGGAGCTGTCTTTAAGGAATATTTATGATCCGATAAGAAGCTAAACAACTGATTCACAATGATATGGAATGAATATGAAGAAGAGATTAGCCATTCCCAACCCAGAAGTCCTTTCTTCGCTACTCAATTGCATCATTGAATCAACCGACAACACTTACAGTGAGTACAGTGAAGCAAGTTCGTAAAAAGGTTAAAATGTTACATATTTATAAGGAGCAATATCACTAGCTTTGAAAAGCTTCTAGTTTGCTTTTTTTTTTTTCTGTTCTATTTATGACATTCAGTCAACACATCGGAACCACAGAGAAAAGCAAAGAGGAGAAAGGTAACGGTTTACATTTTGTACTCGTCTTTAACCGATTCGCGACGACTGCTCTCCAAACCGTTACATTTTATTGCGCGTGACTTTCACTATCAGCAAATATAAAAAACATGTCTACGAGGATCATGTACAAGGGAAAGAATCTAAGGAACGAAAGCATTTGAGGTTTGACAGTACTGTGTGTTCGTGTAATGCTGCATTTCATGCCGCGCGTAAAAGTCCCGTGTAGGAATCGCTACTGCTTTGACCCTGGATGTGGGGAAAGTGCTTAAGTGCTGTGAGAGCCCTGGTAGATTTTTCTTGTGCCTCTGCAATTGTCACTTCTCTTTTATATTAACATCTTTGAAATATACATAATATTTCCCAGGGGGTATAGTGTTTTGTTTTTTTTTACATCTTTTTCACATTTGGGCCCATTTTCTCCAAAATAATCACACATTTCATATATATATAATATATATGATCATATATATTACATATACATATATGGAAACGATGTTAAAGAGTAAAGCAAATAGTATTTATAACATAACCACATAACACAAAAATCTTACTTTAATTTTAAATGTATTTTACAGATTCACCATCAGTATTTAATAAATTTATGTAATCTATTTTTTTTCCTGAAGGAAAATACGCTCGTAAAGCGGAATTTTATTTTAACATATTTAAATCACATCATTGAAAAGTTCCTATCGTGTCTAGGCAGAAAAAAGTGGGCTTTTGAGGCAATATTTCGAATTATTGGGGTTATTTGTTCATTAGGAGACAGTTTTAAAATATTTAATTTTTGCTTATATAGATAATACTTCTCTGGAAATTAAATCATATACATGATTTGTACTTAAAATACAGCATTAACTTTGAAGAAATTATTACACTTTATAAAGAAAATGAAGCATCAGTTTGGATTGCAAATTGCTGCCATCAGATTACTTTGAAAAAGTTACAGTTACATAACAGCGAAACATTAACTAGGCATGGGAAGAGCTGTCCTCACCCGAGTTTCATGTGTTTCCTATATGCAGCTAATGAGAGAGAAGGTAAACAAACGCATATCCATACACCATAGAATACACTACAAGAAGTTGGCTTTTGAGATTTCCCAGGGAGTGGGGAGTGCATTGTTATGAAGGTCCCAAAAATGATGCTTCCCGGGATATCTTGTAAATATTTACTTCCGCTATTTATATCGAAGTATCATAGCCCATGTTAAAAGTGAGAGGTAGAAGCATTATTGTAAGTATGCATGGCAGAGAAATTACCAGCTATATCCAATAACTATTGCATTCAATAGGAATCTCAATACATAAAAATGCTGATGATTTTAGAACCCATTCCCATATATCACCCCCTTCAAGTTCCATGATTATCTTGCTACGTTCAATCCACTGCCTTTGGAAGGGTACATAGAAGTGCAAAGGGCATGTTTGGGTTGTGCGAGAGAGACAAGGGAAAATATAGAAAGGAAAATTTCCTCATTAAAATATAAGTGGCTTTAAGTACTAAATATACCTTATGTTCTTTGAATAAATTTTTACTCATAATTAAAGTATGTCAATCTATTAAAGCACGTATATTTCAAAGAAAGTTTAACAATGCCAAATTTGATTAGATATGAAATCAAAAGATTAAAATCCATGTCTTTTCATTTTCTGCAGTAATGTTAAACACTAAACTATTACCTTGATAATTAACTACGGAAAAAAAATCTATAACTTGCTGAGGTTAGTTCTTTAAAACATGAGAGATGAATTAGCGAAACTCTTGGATCTTCTTGAAGAGCATTTTAAAACCCTTTGCGTTAAATATCCAGCAATAGAATTAGAGATATTGCACTGAGTATATTTCAATATTGCCAATGTATATTTCAAAACAAATTATATTATCTACACTAAGATTTCCTCTTTCCCAGAATTCAAAATGCATATTATAATTACATGGGTTTCCAACATCCATACACAGCTAGTACAAGATACTTACATGTACATACAGTGTAGTTACCTATATTTTGCATAGTTTTTAGTGTGTACTTAGTGCCACTTAACAAAAAGCATTACTCATCAGCAATTTCCTTTAGGTTTTTCAGTTATTTCAGTTGTGACCACTGAGTAATCATTTCATTGTCTGTACCCATTACAGATTACCATTTGTTAAAGGAAATAAAATTGGGCATTTTCAAAACTTTTGTGGGACCAAAATATTATGGGAAGGCTGCAGTCTGATATGAAGAGTTTTTTTTTTCACAAATTGGAAAAAAAAGTGTGAAATTTTATATTTTTATCTAAGTTATATTTATGTCAAAAAGGTGGGGAAGAAAATGCATTTTCAACGTGCCCACTGGTAACACTTTGCAATAAGTGGCACTAAATCACACGATAACTGCTATGTTACACGGAAGAGCCATTACTGTCCAACAGCTGCTGTACATGTGCCTATATGGTATCTCAATGCTGTTACAGTCATGAGTACATAATTACAAGTAAGCCTGTCTTTTTAATTGAATATTTATATTTTTACAAAACCCAAACAAAAACCCAAATAAAACAAATGAGGTGTTAGCTTCTTTGCCATAATCAGGAAAGTTGTTTTTCTTTCTCTATTTGTTACTGTGATTGTAAAGTTTTCATGAAAGACTAAACATCTCTAATGAGATCATCCGGTTTCTAGATTAAATCCCAATGTCAGGTTCCTTAAATTGCTTCTTGCAATTTCTGGTAAAAGAAAACAAGTTGGAATCTCTTTCTCTGTGTTTGTATTAATCTCTCTTCAATACACACACACACACACACACACACACACACACACACAAATACACAGACACACAAACACACACACACACACACACACACACACACACCAATATTCCTATGGAGTGTTGTGTCTTTACTCTTTTACTCATGTACTTTTCCTTTTTCTTTTTTTTCTTTTTTTCTTTTTTTTATAGTTTTGGTCATCATTCTTCCCAGGGCATACAAAAAGGAAAAGAAGATGAGAAGAATACTGGTTAGATCTTACTGATAGAGGACAGTCAATGAACACTCTAAACACTTCTGTCAGAGAGGAAGCTCCTTTTGTAACGAATGATGCTCATAGTCTTTGCAGAGTGTGTGCACACATTCTTTTCACTGTGTTTTCTACCTACAGAACTCCCTTAGCAGAGACAGAGAAAAGCTCCACGTGCATACGACTGGTCATGTATGGGGCTTCTCAGTTGACATGAGTCCAATTTAAAACTTCTAATTAATTAACTAATTAATTAATTAATTTTATTTTCTGGAATGGGGAACGCCTACAATTCTTGTAACTTGTTTCCTTCGGCGAAAAACAAATAAGCTTTCAATACCGTAAAGTATACCTCCATCACTTTTGTTTCGTGCACAGGAAATGCCATTCAATCAAAGTTAGCTACGTCTAACTGAAACCCATTTGGTTAGAGCCCACTGATTTTTAATCTGCCAGTAGTTTTTCATTTTACGAGTTCTAATGGGTGTGTGTACTTCTCAGAAGGGTCAAAAGAGTCAAAAGTCTTGAAATGCAAACAATTTGGGGTTTCTAATTTTACAGTGTTATAAATAATGCTTGTGTTATTTAGGCAATAATTTTAGCAGTTGGAGCCAAGGAGAATATAGATGAAGAAGGATATAAATACAGCATCAATGAAGAGTAGCAATTTTGTAAATGTATCCTGAAATTAGGCTTTAAATAGTAACTGATGATACAGTTATACAACATACTTAGCAATAAGAACCTTTCCGTTTTGTACTAACAGGATGAATTTTTGCTGCGTGGAGTCTTTCTAAAGATTATGCATTGAAAGATATGAGCAGTTTATAGACCTATTCTAGTTTCAATGTGTCTAGAGGCACCTACCTGATTCTCTCGAACTACCATACTATATTAACATATTATTGCATTTTTTTCCACAGATGGTATGTAGTGAACTGTAAAAACAAGCATGCAATCACATCAATGCAGACTTATTTCCTTAAAATGTCATACTGTATATGATTTATTATGTTAACACTCAACCACATCATATTATTTATGTTCTGTATATTTTGAAAAAAGTGCTGCTTGACGGACATCGTCCTTTTTCTTTTGTAAGAAATCAAGAAGATAAATGCTACACAATTAAAAAAAAAGAACTAGAAAGAAATTCTAACATTGTCCTTAAATGTTCGATACTTTTCTGATAAATAATCTAATATACAGCACCCTTGTCTTTCGTTTGTTATTAACATAGGATGTTGTATTCAATCATTCTTGTCCCCCACAAATAAGTTCCAAGGTATTTTTAAAACTCCACTATGCTGTTAGACATCACAAGTACAGCTACCCTACTATAATTTTTGTTTTCTTCTTAAAAGTGCAATGCTTGTAAATGGGAAAATAATTTTTTCATCTAACTGGATCTTTATTCTTTAGCTTCTGATAAATGTAATGAAAACTATTCTACCAATATTATGTTTCACCTTTAGACTGGAGACTTTGTATCAGCTTTGTGACATCTTTAAGATTACAGAATTTTATAATAGTTCCATACACCCAAATTTAAAATAATCCAGAGAAAGACACTTTCACCTTGGAGTTAAGAGCATGGCACAGGTTCTCTATCACCCTCTGTTTCATTAAGTTTGGACCTCTCAGAATGCATAGACAGGAATTTAATATAAAGTATTAGCTCATTTATGCAGAAAAAATATCATAAACACTTCCTTTTTGGCAAATCAACATAGTTAAGCAGCCCTAAAACTGCCAAATGAAAATGTGTAAAGTTTTTTGTTATTAATAAATCAAACTAAGAGTTTGTTTTTAGGTTATTCTTCAACTGTGGTTGTGATTTAAACCTGAGGCTGTGCACTGGTTGTTAGCATAAAATTACCTTTCCTTGTAACATTGTGCTTCCATTGTATAACAAATAAAAATTAACAAGAACTAGAAAAATTTTGTTGTTGACAGTGCTGGGACATACAGACAAAAATACTAATACATGTTATCTACTTATAATATCAGTTTATGTAATATCTAAAGGGATATAATGGACATTAGAAAATGCGTACTTATGACTGAATAGCCTACAGCCAAAAAAGTTAAATATGTATCAAATAATGTTTAATTGGATTTATTATATGCACTATATACAGATACTAAAATGTCTCAAAATTGTGCCCTACTTCAGTTTTGTTTAGGCAGGTGAATTCTTATGGAAGAAATAAATTATAGAATCAAATAGAGAAATGAATGAAATCTTTATGATTCCCAAAGCAGTTAAATGTTTGTAATAATTTATTGGTAAATGAAGCTACAATAACCTAATGGTAGGATCTATATAATAATATAAGGTGTCATGTCATGAGTATAATCCATACACATGGTGCCTGTATCAAACACTAAAGTTTAAAATAGCAACTTGATACAGTATTACCAGTATAATCTCAAACATTCCAGAAACTACACTACAGTGTTTTTTCAGTTTGTGTTTTCTAGGGAGTATGTTTCCACAACATGTTATCTTTGAAGATAGACAGGTAGAAAACATTGTTTGTAAACCTCTAATCTTCGATTAAGCTTAATAAACACATTAGGTCATCACCTAATCCTGTGACTTGTGGTAACTGTCCAATGGCAAACCAATAAAGTCTATGACTTCAAGGAAAACAAAGGTAGGGGTGGAGCTCTGCATACATTTCTTCAGTGTCTAAAAACAACTCAATATCATGATCCGGTGAGATGATTAACATTGTTAAGGCTGTATATTCAAGCACTGTATGTTAAAAGAGCAATGGTGTCAAATTTAGGCAATAAGAAATGTCCTGCATTATGGATGGTACAGTAATTAAAGAATGATGCTTTCAACTGCTGATTGCTGGTATACACTGGCTACTGAGAGCAGTACAGTATGGGTGTTAATAAAAGTAGTAGAAGAAGATGGTTGGAATGATTTCTGAAAGATGATTGCCAGTTTTCTCCAGCAGTCAGCCTGGTAGGTAAAACTCAGAACTTGGAGCCTGAATTTTAAATGAAATACTCTTTTTTCTCTTCGGCATTGACTTGGCTGCCTTCAGCATTGATAATGGCTGTGTCGGCATCTGGTGCATCTTCGGCTCCTTTAGCTTCATTTGTTAGATATGTTCCTGTGATGTGGGAAGAAGGATGTTAGTTCTGGGCATCTAATAACATAACTATCGTTAAGAGAAAAAAAAATGACCAAATCTCAGTATATTGGACAATATTCTGAGAACTGATATACCGTGCAATTCAAACATTTAAAATTCTTTCTTTTTTTTTAAGAGATGTATTTCATGGGATACCAAGGAACAATTATTTAAAGGCAAGAGTGAGGCTTCTTTAATGATGGATTGAAGAAGCAGACCACAGAAGAACTTTAGTTCTTTATTCAGATACATGCAGTTGACAATAGTCTTAATTTTTTACCATGATTTTTCATGTTTACTCACATGTGAACTTGCAAAACAAAGAAAATGAAACTTATCATAAAAACCAATAAGACAAAAAACATCAAAACAAAATAACACAGTTCAGAAGAAGAATAGAGAGTCTGCTTTGTATTGGCCAAATACTCCTGGGCATGAAAATTCTCACTGAGCTAATCAATGTCAATAATATTTAGATTGGACTATTATGAAAATAAAATTTATAAAAAACCAAAAACTTTATCTTGTTAAATATCATATTTATATTTATGAATAAAACTTTTAACCAAGTACTCAAGAGTTGATTCTTATTACTGCAAATATATTACTGTCCTTTTTGTGGTCTCATTCAACTTTTTGTTTTGCTTTGTTTCTTTACTAAGAATTAAATTGGTGTAGTAAAACAATGTTTGCTTAGATAAGGGTTAAATTTTCCAAAGTGAGCCAGTTGTTAGTAGGAAAAATATAAAGTCCATACTTTTCTCTAACATTAAACTCCAGCTATAAATGTCTGGTTGATGGTGTGTGGTTTTATTTATAGAAAGTGTATATATTGTTTTTACATTGTTAAAGGGAACACAGCATTTACCTTAGAGTTAACTGAATTTCATTAACCCATTTGAAATAATACTTATCATCACATCCCTGAATTAATTTAGAATTTACATCCAAATCCTTCTTTCTATCTGCATCCCTGCCTTCACTCACTCGAGAAACATATAGCCTATAAGAAGTCAGAATTAATTAGTGTGTGCAAGACTTTTTACCAAGACTGAAAGAGCCTTCTCTAACCTCTGCTCACCTTTATGTCTTGCCAGATATCGGCCAAGCAGGAAGATGGAACACAGAGTAACAAATACAACAACAGCCACGATTCCTCCTATGAGCGCATGATCAGGGCCGTTCTGGCCAGCCAGAGAATTGGGATCTGCAAGAGAATGAAGAACAGTATTTTAGTTGGTCTGTTATTTCTCCTGAAGTACATATCTGGAACTAGATGAGTCATTTTAAAACAGCATGGTTCTATTAAAATGAATTAGCATTGATACATATTGGGCCAATTATTCAGTCAGCAAATATTGGTTGTGTGGCTATAGCACACAAAATACCTGGAGATATAAGATTGAATAGGTTAACAATTTTTACCATTGAGTTCACATTTTAAGGAAAAGATGGCATGAATTAAACATACATATACAAGCCTTTGATGTTACATGTTTATTATTATTATTCACATTTGTAAGTATAAATGCAAATGTGAATCTATGTAATATATACATATATATATGCATATATGTTTACACATGATACAGAAAATTCATAGGTACATTTTAAAATAAGATCATTCCGATGGGAAACTTTAAGTTTAGTACTATAATTTGATATTTATCATTACGCAAATAATATTTAAAACTAGGATAACTGATGCAGGCTTTTAAAATGTCCTAAGAAAAATCTAACAGTAATACTTTGGGGAGTTCAAAGTTTAAAGTACAGATTGTCATAACTAATAATTTCATCAGAGAGAACTGAGGAGCAGAGAACAGGATGATTATGGAGGAAGCACACGGTGTTTGATGAAAGAGAGTAATATACTGTGGTGACAGGTTACACTCCTGTGAAATGTCCACAGAAGGTGAAGGATGAATAAACAACATTGAGAATGCAGTGTTCATTGGATTTGTTGTTTTCCAAACAATGATTGGAAAAGATTATCAAGAACCTTTACATTCTGCTGTTAATAAGATTTTATTGAAAAGAGATAAACCAGTAAAGGATAAAAAGAACAAAAATTTCCAGATGTTTGGACCAGCAAATGTTTGAAAATTGCCATTTATGAAACTCACATGACAAGGAACAAAACTCATTGAAACTTTGAGTAAGAAAATACATTAGGACTTGCTCTATGGAAAGATCAAATAAGTGTTCCCGCTTCCTCTCCCAACTGTCTTCTTGCAAAGATCCTCATGCGTTTTCTTATACTTTAGAGGCAGGATTCAGAAGGAGAAAGGCAACAAATAAGTCATGGCTGGCACTAATGCTTTCAAAATCTCAAAGAGTAGCTGTAGAGACATGTATCTGACAAATAGATTTAGGAGTGTGATATTTAATGGAACCAGTGTCCTGTCAAAGAATCATATCCAAACAAAAATAACAACCTGTGTTTAAAACTTCAAACAATCTATAGAGGCCAAAAACTTGGGAAAGGAAGAAATGGAATATAAAAGCTGAATTGTGCCAATGAAGGTCATTCTTTTCAGTGCCTGACTCTAATGCATCCTGGCAGAGGACCTTACAGGGTGAAAGCAAGGAGAAAACAGTATCGTCAAAGCTGAAGGATCTTCTGATTCTAGTCCGACATGCTGCCATTAGTGGTTTCCACTTAACTTGTATTTTCAAGTAGGGGGAATGATAATTAACAGGGAATGATAATTGCAGGATACCACACCTGCAATATGAAGACTGTGCCTTGAAGTACCTGACATCACACATGAGGGTGCAAAAGTGCCACATATATATGTACATGTGTGTATGTGTGTGTATGTATACATATACATACATACATTATATGTGTGTGTATATGTACATATACATACATGCATTATGTGTGTGTATGTAGCAATCTTCATTCACCTCAAAAAAAAAACAATGAAAAAGAGAACATGTTTTCTTTCAGTTCACTCTGACATCAAAGTTCATAATCTGTATTCTACATGTCACCATTTGGAGCTTCAAGATGTCTCTTTTTTATTTCTTTTGTGATTTTTCCTTTATGTCATTAGTTGTTGTTTTTTTTCTTTCTTTCTTTTTTTTTTAGTATATAGTCTTGCTAAGTTCTCTTGGATCCTTGAGTTACCTTTCATTCATTCTTTAAAATCATTTCAGGAATGTTATTTATTTACCTCAAGATGTCCTGCTATAAGAAGTAAAGGAGGTTCCAGACCCTGATGGGATAAGTTTTGTTTAAGATGGAATTGAGTGTGAGAGTGCCCCATTTGTCACCTTGGACAGGACAGCACTGGCCCAGTCCCACAGCAAAGGGCTTCAACACAATGGGCTGAATTTCTGGCATTATCCCAAAGATTCCACTGCAGGGGAGGGAAAAAACCATCACTATGTCCATGAACTGAACAAGAATTTTAATCCAGCAACATGGACGCTCTGATCATATCCAAAGACCTATATCTGCATGATCTGGTTGGAGTGTGGGCACTCTGCACACCCTTATGTAGAATATAGTCCTGCTCTTAGTACACACCTCTAAGATAAAATTACTTTGTGGAAGGTAGAAACCACATTTGAAAGTGGTACCTAATGGAGGGTTAGGCGAAGTATTGAAACAGAGAAAGATTTCACAGGAGTTGGCAATAGGATATGTCCAAGTCTCATGGAAATGTCGCAGGCGGTTTAAGAGCAGTGAAGGGAGATGGGGCAGTAAGTGCAGTGTAGCGTAGTTGAGTTCACTCATGACCACTGCAGGTCAGCAGAGTCAGTCGAAGCCAGAGATTCAGACAGAGCCAGACAATTATAACAACTGTCAAAGTTAGTTTGAGGCCAAGCAGAAAAGTTTAGTCAGAAGCCGAGAGACTTCGAGATGGAATCAGTCTGCTTGGAGAGAGTTTGGGTGGGGAGAGCTGAGTTGTACCAGCCAGTAAGAGTTCAGAAAGATCTAAAAAGTGTGAGCGTATTCAAATTCAGCAGTAAGCCTCCAAGAACAATTGCAACTAGACATAAAAGCAACTTTTCAAATAGATGGTCTCTATGCATTTGCCATGGCCCATTTCCTTGAGGCCCTCTATACTGAGAGGGACTCTTTCCCTCTGCAGGAAAAGAAATCAAAAGCAAAGAAGAAACACTGGTCCTACTAGAGGCCATATGGCTCTCAAGAGAAATATTAATGGCCATTGCAAAGGACATAGAAAGGAGAATCCCCAGGGGCACAAGAGAACAGGGCAGCAGAGTTGGCCGCCATGTAGAAGGCAGCTCTAAAATCAGTGGGGCCTCTCAAGATCTTGATTATCGTGCATGAGCCTGAATTGTTCAAGTTCCCAACCTATACTGAGTGTGTGTGGGGGGGAGGGAAGAGTGAGCAAAAAAAGTTGCCAAATGAAATAAATGGGTGGTGGTTTCTGCCAGATGAGAGACCAATATTCTATGCTGACACTGACAGACAGATGGTTGTAGATCACCAAAGGTGACAAGCTCCCCAAGGTCAGTTTCCCCAGAAATTCCTTCCAGAAGGCTACAGAATCCTCATTGAAGTGCTTCAGTGTCCAGGATGCTAGAAAGACTATGTCAGTTATTTAACCAGTCCCAACTACCCATAAGCCAGATATGACCAGAGCAGATATTATATTGGGATTGGAACTAATCTAACAACAATAAATGGATTATGGACCCTACACTTGCAGTTGCTCTATCCCTGGGGTACCTCCAAGGGAAGGGTACCTGCTTAATGTCACCAAGAAACCCACTAGATAGTTTCCCCTATTTGGATTACTGTAGCTAAACACAGTAGGTTAATTCCAGGAGTGGCAGTTGAGTGTATTGACAGGTCCAGAGACTACTTGGCTTGCTTGCTTTAGTGGATTAGGCAAGTGTGCAGCTATAGATTGCTTGCACTGGAGGAAAACACACTGTTTTGCATCCTTGAAGTTTGTTATTCTACAGGTGTTCATCTACCATGACTAAGAGGACAGGAAATACCTAAATCTCGATTTCTGGGCTCTCCCCACCCTGCCCACACACAGCAAGACATTCTCATTGTCACTCCTCTGTGGATGGGGCCAGGCCTTGAGGGCTCATCTGCAGTTAGATCTTTAGCCATATTTATGGGACATTAAAAAAAAAGTAAAGGAACTCAGTCACTAAGAAGATTTAGATCCAGGGCATCCAGAAAATTCTCCTTCCCAAACTTGGTTAGACTTTTTAGTCAAGGTTATTTCTGAGACTCAGAAAGGATTGGATCTCCTTTTTATGAGACAAAGGGGTCACTGTATGGCACTGGGAGAAACATATTACTTCTGTGATCATCAGTCAGGGATAAATAGAGAAAGTTTAGTTAAGGACTGAAATAACCTCCAAGAAAGAGGAAGGAAATATTAAGACTGTAACAGTCTTTTTTCTTCTAGTCCCCCTGATTAATTGTACTACATATGACCTTGGATCAGCCATTAATACTTTTTGCTTCTAGCACATATCATACATGTTGCTTAAAAAAGAAAAATAGAAAAACAACAAAAAAGAAATTATTCCAGATTTTCTGGTAATAAAGCATCTATCTTTCAAAAGAGTCAAGCAGTGAAAATACAGGTATTCTGCATTATTAAGTTAATTTAAAATCAAATTTTCTTTACACACTCCAATGCTTATCCAGAACAAAACAACATGTATAATAAACTATCTTAAGGTATAGATACATGGTCCTCATTGTAAGTAACTGAATATATTTTCTAATTAGTTTTGGAGAAATTGTAAATATGAGGGTTGAAATTGTTAGTTAAAAGTAAAGTATTCTTTTATCTGCTTAATATTCCATCAGGGCAATATGAGAGATGGAATATGAAAGTTTGTTCTCTATGCAATGCATGAATCAAATGGGTTAACTATAGTTAAAAGTATAGTATGTGTTGGCTTGACTCTCTCTCCCTGCCATTCTATTATCAAGTTTTAAAATTAGTTTAAATTTAAATTTTCATCCTTTCATTTCTATTATGACTTAGTTTCTTACCAGTTATGGATACCTTATGTCTTTTGGGCAAAGTCTTTCACAGAACTAAGAATTATTTTCCCCAATCATCTTTATAATTTATGATAAACATTACAGGTTTCATCTCAATAAGAAAATAAATACAGATGTAACCCAGTACTTTAAATATTTTAAAGATAATTCAGATATGAACCTTCTTAACCTCTCTCCTACCAAAATTATCTTTAAAAGTTGACATTCACTGTGTATTGTTGGGTTTGCTTTTTATCTCACTATCATCTGTTAAACTAAAAATTTTTCCTTAATTTCTATTCATAGCAACTAAAATAAGAGATTGAGGATCGGGTAAGTACCATCTGAACAATGCAAGAATAAGGCATAATTTAAATGGATAAATCCTAGCAAGAAAATCTTTTTGTTTTTTATTGGATATATTCTTTGCTTACATTTCATTTCCCTTTTCCTGGTTCCCAGACCCCAAAGGTCCTTATATAGCCTTCAACTCATCTTCTATTGTCAGAGAAATAAAAGATGAGGTGTAGTCTTCTAAAGTTCTTTACAGATAGCTAAATTTGCATTATTATTCAAGTAAATACATCATCTCTCTTTAAAGATAATTATTTATTCTCAAGTTTTAGCCCATGACTTTTTTTTTTTTTTTTTTTTTTTTTTTTGGTTTTTTGAGACAGGGTTTCTCTGTATAGCCCTGGCTGTCCTGGAACTTACTCTGTAGACCAGGCTGGCCTCGAACTCAGAAATCTGCCTGCTTCTGCCTCCCAAGTGCTGGGATTACAGGCATGCACCACCACCGCCCGGTCCCCCATGACTATTTTTTGCAGGTAATCTGTGACCATGGGAGTGGGTAAATATCACTAGACTCTGCCATGTAGCATTAAGGTTCTTGTCCACCTGCAATGGATAGATGACAGGAAAAGGAAGCTACAACTTTAAAGACTTGAGCTTAACATCTTTTAATTAAGGTCTTTTTTTGATGATTTTAAAAGAAAATATTCTAAAGAGAGACTTGTGTCCAATGATATTTATGATAAGTAACTCTAGATGATAAAATGTGGATGATAACAATACACTATAAACTTATTTCAAATTACATTATGGATAAGTCATAAACTATAAAGTCCTATTTGCAAAATCATGACCGGACATGATGTGCTTAGTTTCACATGGCTTTTAAACACATCTAAATAACATTGCAAACATGTATAGGTTTCTAAATCCACCACAAGTTTTAAAACGTAGGAAAAATTAAAATTAATTACAGTCTGAGGAAAGTGTAAAGCAGGTCAAGAGGATGGGGAAGGCTAGGCTTCATGTGTCTCTCCTGCAGACAGGATTAGGTCCTGTGCTGGATACATTGATCTTCTCAGATTCAGAGATGGTTTTCATACTGAGAGCCAGCCTTTTGGTTAAGGCACACGATCTCAGTCATTACAATATGGAAAGACCATACTCTTCCTTCTCTTTGTAGCAAATTTTGATTATTCCTTTTCTTCCTATCCCTTTCTGATAGCCAATCACATCACTTAATTTGTTGTCCGATCTATGACATTCTAAATTCACACCAAAAATTAGGGGCTATAATTCCTCCCTCCACTTGTGTTTTTGATGCCTCTTTGAAATGTCTAAGTTCCTTGATTCCCATATTCAAGTCAGCCATAATTTCCACATTGAAATTCTTCTATATGGTGTAAGCAATTTCTCTTTGATTCTAATTAATTTGTTTGTCTCAGTTTCTGTTAAGGGTCAGGAAAAGTATGAATACTATATAATTTAGCCCTCAATTGTTACAGTCACTTTACAAATGGAATTTAATAATATTTTATATATTTTCAGCCTAAAAAAAATACTAAGGTTGAAAATTATGTCCTCATAGAAAATGATTTAAACTAATGTTACATGATTACTTGTATAAAAATTGACCATTATTAAAAATTAAAATAAATAACTTTTAAGGGCAATTTTTTATTAGCATAAAGCCTAATAATTTTTAATGTGGATGGTACCTTTAAAAGGTAAAGATTTATAAATTATTTATTTTAATTACTAAGCCATTTATTATTCTCTCTGTGTCTTTGTACAAGTTTTTAAGTACATTTCTTTCTTGTGCTTCATACAAAATATTGTGATCATATTCAGCCTTTGTACCTCTTTCTAGGTCTTCCAAGATTTATTTCCCCATCTTCTCCAAAATCTATGTCCTCTTTTTTGATTTTTAAAAAACAAACTGGGTCCAATTTGTGGAGACTTTATATTCTGAGGTGTGGAGACAACCAATGGAGTATAGTCAATCTCCCAACAGCAATTCCGTTTAAGAAAATCTATTTCTCCATACCCCTAGATGCCATTGATTGAGTTACTGCAGTTAGGACATGAGGCTCTTCAACCACTTACATTAGAATGTTGTCTGCCTAGACACTGCACGGCTCCTATGTAAGCAGCCACAGATGATACGGTTTGATCAGTGGCCTGGTCTCATTGTGTTCAGAGAACACTCTTTCATTTGGTATGCCAAGACTGCTCGCCCTTACAATCGCTCTGGTACCTTCTTGGCGACCATTCCAAAGCTGTGGGTGTTCAGTGACTTGGACGTCCATTCTTGCTCAGCAGTCCAGTGACAATGATTTTCTGTATTTTGAGAACTTGTGGTTTTTTTTTTCTGTTTTAGCCAGATTTTTAATCTCAGCCTTACAATGTAAACAATGGTTACCATACAAGATCAACAGAATGTATGAATGCCGGAAAAAAAAAAACAACATAAAAGTAAACATAATTAAAAAATTAAAAGATGGAACAAGATGGGAGTGGGAAAGTAGTAGCTTTCCCTTCAAAGAGTCACTTAGCATTTTGACTTGTGATGGTGACTGAGAACCATGCTAAAGGGCTAAGGGATTGAAAGATAGGGGAAGTATTAATAACAGAAGATTGTGACAGTGTTGCAAATAACCTGATGAAAATTTCTACAACTAGGATTAAACAAGAGGGTATAATTTGTTGAAGTTTAAATCATCCAGGCCATAGATTATGAATGTATGTTTTGTTTAATTCACTCAAACTGTTGACTCAGATATGCATGGTAATTTTAGATACAAGACTGGATAATCTATGGAACCTCTTTATGAGATTATGTTTGCAGAGTTCACTAGCAATCATTAAATTCAATTCCAGACAGCCCAGATTCCGCCCACTTTAGAATGAGATTTGGCAGAGGTCCTGGGTGCCTTTGTGTCCTTCCTCATAACTGTATTCTCAGATGTCTGTCCATCTTCAGGGACCACCTGCCAGTGTTGCTTCATACTGTACCTCATTCTCTCTCTTTCTCCTTATGCAAATTCCAGACTTAAGTGATTAATTCAACCATGTCAGTTTCAACAAAACTATTTAGTTCAAGAGCTTATCCCTAGGTATTAATTCCTATACTTAAGGACGATCATCCTTGAAGATGTAAATTCTCACAAAAATAAAGGTTGCCCTATGCATTTGTAATGCAACCACAACAGTTTGACTTACTTCCAAGAACCAAGCTAATCAAGTGATTGGCAGGAACTTATTAGATTCTAATGCTGACTTCCAAGGAGTTTTGTGTATCAGTGTGCTGTGCTGAGAGCTAAACTATTGTCCTTTCCTGATATTAAGTCATAATAATACTGCTTCGATTTGAACTGCTCCAAAAATTAGTGTTAAGTAATCATGACTCATCACCATGTTCATTTAATTATTGTTCATTAGAGTTAAGATTTAATATTACATTTGTATTTCCTATGTTCTTACAAGCCTATGTCCCCTCCCCCTTTTAAAAGAATAATGTTTCACAAAGAAACATGTTAAACATCATGTTAAAATAAGGAATAATTACATATTGTTATGGATAAAATACATTGTTATTTGGTACTACATGGAATTCATTTAAAAAAAATGTCCCTAAAAAGAACTGTTTCCTTTTTTTTTTTTTTTTTTTTTTTTTTTTTGGCCAAAGGGCTATTTATTATCTTCTAATTTAACGTACAATTATACTTCCTGACAAAGTGCTTGAACTAAATTTCTAAAGGAAAAAAAACATAAAATAAATAATTTTTATATACATGATTCACATATACTTATTTTTAGAAACAGTATATTTTAGCTCTAGTATCTAGGTGGTTGAAAGAGAAGGTTTACCTGGGCAAGTGCTTGTCTCAAACCAAAATAAAGAAAACTCCATATGCCTTTAAATTTGTGAATTTCATATTAAGACTACATCATGCAACAGATGTTTACCATTAGAAAAAAAATACTGGAAATAGATGCACTAGCCTCCTTTTCTTTTTTTTTTTCATGTATTAATCAATTCATATGTTTACATTTCAAATGCTATCCCCCTTCGCCATCTCCCCTCCATGAAGTCCTCCCCCACAATGCTATTATTACAACCTGATTTCCGCATCAAGCTGATATAAGGCAAATGTCCAGTGTTAGTATTCCATCACTCTCAGAAAATAGCTGAGATAATTAATTTATGAAGAGAAAAGGTTAATCTTTGGGCAATGGCTTAGTTCTATTCCAAGTTGGAGGACAGTCTTTGCTCTGGGCTGTGGCGCCAGATGGCAAAGGCAGAACGTGTGGGCTGGAAGGAAGGGTTCTTCACTTCTTCAGGCTCCACACTGGACATGGCCCACCACTTCTGGGTAGTACTTCCCTAGGAACCAAATCTGTATACCAGACACTTTGAGGCATTCAACATCCAGGATGTTACTTATCTATGAATTTATTTGTATTAGACTTCCTATCCAGAGGGAGTTTGACAGTTACTATAAATTCACTGTTCTTCTTCTTCTTCTTCTTATTATTATTATTATTATTATTATTATTATTATTTTATTGCGTTTTAAAGTGTCATGCCATTTAACTCCTATATGATCCAATTTTCGGCTTTTTAAGCCAATGAAAAACATCTTTCAGAAAAGATGTTACTACAATCTATACTAATTTCAAACACACACAGATGTCCTTTCTCTCTCCTAAATACAGCACTTTCTTAACATTTCCCCTGTGTCTTGTCATGTTAATTGTATAACAATTGATCTGATTAACTTTCACTTATAAGATGCAATACTAGGCTGGGGCATGGATAAAATATAGACTCTATTTGTCCATGAGCATAAAAAACTTAAGTGAGGACCCTGGGCCTGTAAAGATTGGATCCAGTTTTGTAAAGAAACCGAGGGGGGAGGGGGAATGATTGGGGAATAGTTGGGGGGGAGAGGAACTATGGAACATATGGTGGGGGGGAACTGGGAAAGGGGAAAGCCTTTGGAATGTAAACATAGAATATAGAAAATAAAAATTAAAAAAAAACTTAAGTGAGAAATGATTCATCAGATAATATTTGTATCTTCAGAAAATAACTGTTCCAGCATCCTTCCTTTCATTTTATGGATCTTTCACTCTGGTGAGCTCTAGCTAGTATTTTTTTTTTTTTTTTTAGCTCCCTTAAGGGAGGAAATATCGCAACTTTGAAGAACTGTGCATTTCCAGCAAGGACTCTCAACCTGCCGAGTAGTGCAGCCATTAGTGGCAAGAGCCCTTCATAGCATGGCTCACCTCCTTCAGCACTGCCATCCAGAAAAGGAGAGAACCTGCCGGAAGATTGCCTCCGTGATAAGGGGAAGAGAGCCAGAGAAAGGAATGCATTTCAGGTTATCTAGGTGATCTAGGGAAAAGCCTTTTGCTGCTGGGAGAGGACAGATAAACGACTCTGTAAGCACCTGACTCAAGTTTAATTTTCCCGAATTAAATACTAGTCCTCTTAAAAATCTATGAAGATTAGAGAGGACGTCTCTCTCTCTCTCCGAATTGTAAAATCCAGTTCCAGTGTGAATCTGCCATTGCTTTCAGTTTCTTTATTTACAAATGAGGACATATCTGTTCGGCCTCTCACAAAAGACTTTTTGTTAAAAATAGTTTACATGGAATTTGCTATAGTAGGAACATGTGTATCCCCTTAAAACTCAAGTGCTGAAAATATTAACATTATTATCGGGACATTGGGGAATGGAGAATTTGGGAGGTGACTGCATCACTAGAGGGGTTATTTCTTTAATGGAATTAACACACTTATAAAATGGCCCCTCAGAACTGCCTTTGGGCTCCAACACCAGAATCCACTGAGAATGTCCCAGCTGACAGGGCGCCATGACCAATTCTTACTGTGCCTTATTTCCAACCATCCTATTAGGCTGCAGAACTGAACACATTTTCATTTTTAATAAGACAACCAAAACCAAAATACTGTATTCTGTTATTGGAGTCGGAGTCCACTTAGACAGTGTCTATGCATATGTCTTATCTCATTGATACTCAATGAATATCATGAATAAAATAATGATCTTCCTATTATTAGAAATTATTGACATACCTATATTTACTAACACTACTTGACTTTGTGAAGAAAGATAATACTCAAATTTATTTTCTACATTAATAATTTCTCTTACTGTTAGAAATTGACCATTTTAAAATATTTTCTGTTTGCTCTTTTTTTTTTTTTTGGTTTTTTTTTTTTTTTGGTTTTTTGAGACAGGTTTTCTCTGTATAGTCCTGGCTGTCCTGGAACTCACTCTGTAAACCAGGCTGGCCTCAAACTCAGAAATCCGCCTGTCTCTGCCTCCCAAGTGCTTGGATTACAGGTGTGCGCCACCACACCCGGCTCATTTTTTTTTTTTCATAATCAGATACTCTTCTGCCTTTGAAATCAACAGGGGCTAACCCTTTGTATATCAACTGAAAAACACAAAATCAATAAATACAAGAAACTATTGAGAAGGAATGCAAATGGCAAATTCATGGCACTGGCATATGTCTATTTTGGCAACATATTCTATGCAAGCTTAAATAGATTAATGCACTCAGTTTTAAGCAAAATAGATTTTTATAAATTGAATGCAGTAATTATAAAAACCATACAATGTGGGACAAAATACATTTCTGAAATCCAACAAAAAGTAGTCAGAGGGTCTATGAATAATTATAATTAAGCTAGGAAGGTGTTCCAAGTAAACAGTGATAATAAGGCTGAATTAAAAAATTCTAACAAATGATGACAAGAATGTAAATGGTTAAGAACAGGCAGATTTTTCTCATCCCACATTACTCCAAAGATTTAGTTTGTGCCAATGGATTTTCACATAAGTCCATTGATGGAAAAGATTGTTTTTGGAAACTAAACCACTGAAATATAGGAAAATGTCACCTATTGGAAGCATGTTAATATTAACAGATGAACAAATTAGAAACAACTGTTTCAACTAAAATGTCAGCTCTGTAAAATCAGTCATCTTTAAAATGGGTACTATTAATTCAGCCAATTATAAATTAAATTATAATAATTATATGGTTTATTTTGATAACATATTACCTATATTAAAAAAATTAAATGACCATTTGCTTAAGAATTTCATGAATTCATTGTTTTTAATTGCTGAGTAGTATTCCAATGTGTAAATATACCACATTTTCTGTATCCATTCCTCCATTGAAGGACATCTGGGTTCTTTCCAGCTTCTGGCTATTATGAATAAGGCTGCTATGAACATAGTGGAGCATGTGTCCTTATTGTATGCTGAGGAATCCTCTGGGTATATACCCACTGGTGGTACAGCAGGGTCCTCCGGAAGTGTCATGCTCAGTTTTCTGAGGAACCGCCAGACTGATTTCCATAGTGGTGGTACCAGCTGGCAATCCCACCAGCAGTGGAGGGGTGTTCATGAAATTCTTAGGCAAATGGTTGGATCTGGAAAATATCATCCTAAGTGAGGTAACCCAACCACAAAAGAATATACATGGAATGCAATGACTGATAAGGGGATATTAGCCCAGAAGCTCTGAATACCCAAGACACAATTCCCATATCAAATCATTCTCAAGAAGAAGTAAGGAGAGGGCCCTGGTCCTGGAAAGGCTTGATGCAGCAATGTAGGGTATTACCAGGACAGAGAAGTGGGAGGGGTTTGATCAGGGAATGGACAGAGGGAAGAGGGCTTATGGGACTTATGGGGAGGGTGGAACTGGGAAAGGGGAAATCATTTGGAATGTAAACAGAGAATGTAGAAAAAAATTAAATAACATAAAATTGAAATGGGAGGAAGCTAGAGAGCTGGCTCTGAGGTTAAGAGCACTGGATGCTCTTCCAGAGGTCCTGAGTTCAGTTCCCAGCAATGATGTGGTGTCTCACAACCATCTAAATTAGAATATAACGCTCTCTTCTGGTATGCAGGTATACATGCAGATTGAGGGCTCATATGCAAAAATTAAAAAATGATTACAATTGGCCTATGAAGATATTTATAATAGCATGTCTTTATGTACTTTATGTACCTTTATGGAGAAATTTAGACATGGTATACAGATTTGAATTTTTTAAATATTAATGTCTTAATTTAAAATGTCAAAACCTTTTTTAATCTGTAGAATATTCTTCGAATAGAAATTAATTAAATTTCCCTCATTCAGTCCTGATCAGTCTTCTTTATGTCAGCTGTCCACACAATAAGTTATCTCTTTCTACTTCTGTTTGTACATTCATGAAGCAGAATAACAATCTATCACAAGAAACTTATGTGTGAATTGTATGAGGGGTCAGTTACAGTAGTATATCCCAAGTATCATACAACACATGTTCTATAAATGTATAATATGTATTTAATAGTCATATTGTCTTTATCAATTGAAGTGACTCCTTATAGATTGTTCATGCTTCTGTGTGTGACCCTGCACATAAGTCCATAAGGACAGCACTGGCTTGACTCATTGTACAATTAAAAGACAACATGAGGTTGGGAGAAGGCTATTGCTAGTGAGCTTCTGGAGAGGCTGTTGAAATTGTGTTGAAAATGGAGTCGGAGATAAATATGATCAAAATGCATTCTATACATGTACAAAATTCTCAAAGAATGAATGAAAAGTTGTTAAAAGAATAGAAACTTACTGCACCCATCATTCAAGCTATAGCAACTATACTATGTACTTTCTCATTTAATAGATAATTTAGTAGAGTTTAAGAGAATAGCAAATGTTTCCATTTTAATATATTCTGGTAGAATTTCTCAAGTTAAAATTTGAAGCTGACCAGTGTGATGAGATGCACCATTGAATACAGCACAGATGTCAGAGGCAGAGGCAGGCAGCTTGCTCTGAGTTTGAAGTAAAACAGGTATACATAGTCAGTTTTGGGCCAGCCAGAGCTATATAGGGAGACCGTGCTTTAAAAAAAAAAAAAAAAAAAAAAAAAAAAGACAAACCAAAACACTCCAAATCTCACTTAAACTGAATTGAATGGGAATGAGCTTATTTTTTATAGGAGGGAACACTATTAACAGTGTAGGCAATGTTCACTGTGCTTTAAAATTTAACTGCTTGACTAGCAGGTAACAAAATATTCCAAAGGAGATTTCCCTCCTCAGACCTCGAGCTCATCTCTGCAGTGTGTTGCCTTTGAGATTTACTGGAGAAGTTACAACAGAACACCAAAACAGAAAGTTTGTCCGAATTTCCCTTTACAGACTAGTCCAAAATCCATAATATGTATTCTCTTAGTAAGTTGTCCAATACATCTAAAAATTTCACATATTATTGGTATGGATTGGGTCTGAGTAGTTAGATACTAGTTCATTCTCCCCACAAAGTCAGTTGTTAATGAAGGATAGGAAGTTGAGAATTGCTCTTTCTACCTCTGTGACAAACTGAGTTGGAATTTTGATGGAGATTGCATTGAATCTGTAGATTGCTTCTGGTAAGCTGGCCATTTTTACTGCATTAATTCTGCTGATCAATGAGCATGGGAAATCTTTTCATCTTCTCAATAATAAAAGAACTTCTTGGGGAATCACCATCCTTGATCTCAAGCTGCACTACAGAGTATTATTGATTTAAAAAAAACTGCATGGTATTGGTACAGAAACGGATGGGCAGATCAGTGGAATAGTATTGAAGATATAGAAATAAACCCACATACCTATGATCACTTGATCTTTGAAAAAGAAGTCAAAACCACACAGTGGAAAAAGCAAACATTTTCAACAAATGGTGTTGGTTTCACTGGCAGTCTGCATGTAGAGGAATGCAAATGGATTCATTTTTATCTCCTTGTACAAAGCTCAAGGTCAAGTGGATCAAGATTAAAAACCACATAAAAGATGACTAAGATAAAAAACTCAGGTGATAGCAGATGCTTGTGAGAATGTGGAGAAAGAGAAACACTCATCCATTGTTGGTGGGATGGCAAGCTGGTACAACCACTCTAGAAATCAATCTAGTGGTTCCTCGGAAAATTGGACATAATATTACCTGAGGACCAAGCTAGACCTCTCCTGGGCATATAAGCAAAAGATGCTCCAATATGTTTATAGCAGCATTATCCAGAAGCTGAAAACAACTCAGGTGTGCCTCAACAGAAGAATGGATACAGAAAATGTATCCATTTACACAATGGAGTAATGTACACTTACACAATGGAGAACTACTCAGCTATTAAAAACAATGACTTCATGAAATACTTAGACAAATGGATGGAACTAGAAAATATCATGTGTGAGGTAATCCTGTCACAAAAGAACACACATGGTATCCACTCACTGATAAGTGGATATTAGTCCTATATTTCAGAATATACACAATATAACTCAAAGACCATATGAAGCATAACAAGAAGGAAGGCCAAAGTGTAGATGCTTCAAACCCACTTAAAAGCAGGAACACAATAATCATGGGAAGTAGATGGATGGAGGAACCTGGTTGGGAGAGGGGAGAGGGAGGAAAAGTGGGGGCAGGACCAGGTATGGAAAGAGACAAGAGAGAAGTCTAGAGGGCCAGGAGCACAAATAGAAATAAGTAACAGTGTGGGGGGTATGTGTGGCGCTTGAGAAACAATAGAAATTTCCCAGATTCAAGAGATGGGAGAGACTCCCAGGACCCAATGTGGATAACATTAGAGGAAATAACCAAGAATGGGGAGAGGGAATTTGAACAGATCACTTCCAGTAGATAGATACCCACTTATCTCAAAAGTTTTAATCTTGGATTGTCCCCATCTAAATAAAATACAAAGACAAAAATAGAGCCGAGGCTGAAAGAAAGGCCATCTAGAGACTGTCCCACTGGGGATCCATTCCATGCCTAGACACCAAGCACCGACACTATTTGTGATGCCAAAAAGTGCTTCCAGACAAGTGCCTGGTATAGCTTTCCCCTGAGAGGCTCTGTCAGTACCTGACTGAGAAAAATGCAGATGCTCACATCCAACAATCGGACTGAACCTGGAGACACCAATAAAAGAGTTGGGGGAGGACTGAAGGAGCTGAAGGGGATTGGAACACCATAGGAATAACAATAGTATCAGCTACCTGGACCCTGCAGAGCTCCCAGGGACTAACCCACCAACTAAAGTGTATTCATGGGCAGGTTCATGGCTTCTGCTACATGAGTAGCAGAGGACTGCTTCATCTGTCATTAGTGCAAAGAGAAGCTTGGTCCTGTGTAGATTTGATGCCTCAGAGAAGGAGGATGCTAGAAGAGTAAGGCAAGAGTGGGTAGAGGGTAAGGAGTACGCTCATACAGGCAAAGGGGGGGGGGATGGAGATGGGGTAGGGGTCTTGTGGAGGGGCGACAGGGAAGGGGGGAAAACATTTGGAATCTAAACAAAAAGATTAATAAATAAAAAAATTAAAAATTAAGGAAAGGATGGGAATATAATCCAATGAAGGCATTTAGAAGTGGGTGTTTGGAAAGTGTGGAAGTTGAGATAAGGTCCAGAAAGAAGAATCTCTATTATTGGCTCCAAAGAGCTTTCTACAAAAAGAGACACATCAGCACGTCCATGCAAGCTCCTAGTTCCCTAACATGTGAAACACTCAGTCTGTATGGGGATCTGATGCCATTAAAGTCATCTGTGATTGGGCTTCTATAGCTTATACTTCCAGAATTGTGCAAAAGTCATAAACATTATGTATTATGCTAGCCAGCCTCAGGCATTTTTGTTATGTAATGAATATGAATTGATGGAATTAGATTAGCAAGAAATACAAGAAGACTAGTCGTTTTCCAGTCTATAAAGTACATTAACTTACTCAACTATTTAAAAGATGGAGGAAGGAATGATTAAATATAGTAAATTTCATAACATAAATTCTTTGAAAATTCTGAGTGTAAAATTGAAGTCAAGATAATATTCAGAAATCAAAATTCACTTATATTATTTAGTTATTGACTACATTAGATATTTAATCTTAGAAGCTACGGTGTTTTAACACTAAACTCTTAATAAATAGATAGTTATTCAGATGAGAGATGCTAATTAGAACAACAGTACTTATACACACATTTATGACTGTCCAAGCTAATGATAGTTCATAAGAAATATAATATGTTTATTATGACAGTGCTTTCTATATAAGTATGAAATGAATGTGCATACTTTGTAAATACATAGTGTGTGACTTTTAAAATAATATAACAAGTAAGAATGTGGAAGATGAAGAGAAGGCCAGGAGGTTCAGAGTACAGGCTGCTCATTCAGAGCATGTGGGTTCACTTCTATCAGTACAGGAAATCTACTTCCTTTTTCTGGCCTCCCTGAGGACCAGGCATGCATGAGATGAATGTGTGAACCCATACAGAACATGCAAAGACATAAAAATATTGTTTTTTGTTTTTTGGATTTGCTTTTTTCAAGACAGGATTTCTCTGTATAGCCCTGGCTGTCCTGAAACTCACTCTGTAAACCAGGCTGGCCTTGAACTCAGAAATCCGCCTGCCTCTGCCTCCCAGAGTGCTGGGATTACAGGCGTGTGCCACCACCGCCCAGCAAAAATATTTTTTTTTAAAAAAGGACAGAACTAGGCAAAATGCAGCTATTTAACTCTGTAACAAATTCTTTCTTAGTGGGAAATGGCATTAAATATTGATAATGTCACAGACATGGCAATACATTAATTCTATAAAGGATGTATCTAATATTTTGTCTTGCATCACTATTAAACAGTGCTAGATCTAAATTTCTAATATGCATGAAATTTAATAATTTAATTTAAATGTTTATTACAAAGCACTTTGTAGACCAAATATTGAAGTTAAGGTCATAACTGAATGACACCACTTATAATATACCAAATGAAAAATTTAACTGTTAACATTAAAATACCTCTATATCATATCCATAACTATTTTCTTAGTATAAAATTACAACTGCAAACCCTTCTTGATGTGATATCTATTACAAAGGCATGTGGCAAAATCTTAATGATAAAAATCCTTTACTTTTTCTGTGCTTCAGCAATACAAATGCAGTGTAGAACACTAAACTCTGTGTTATAAAATCTCTAACTTCAAATAAGCCACATGATAGGAGCTAAAAGATAGCCCTGTAGGTCAATAAATGTGCTCACCAGCAAACCTGAGGATCCAAATGTGATAACCAGAACTCAGGAAAAGAGAGCCTCGAGCTCTGGAAGCTGTCCTCTGTCTTGCAGACACATGCTTTGGAGCGTCCCCACCCCCTAAATACATAACCTAATTTAACACATTCAAATCACACAGAAGCTGTAACCAAACACCTCGTGTGTTCATTTTCATGCTTCCACGTTTGGGGTGCGTATTCATTCCTGTCTGTATGGTATTTTTTCACCCTTTCTATTTTTCCTTATATTAATACCTAAACAATCAACTTCTCAACACCCAGGTCACTCAGAGGAGTAGGTCAGAACTGGCATGGGAGTTTTTCTTTAAGCTCCAGAACTACCATGAGATGTATGTGCCCTTTTGTGCTCTTTCTCCCTCTCCCTTTCCCTCCCTCCCTCCTTCTCTCTCTCTCTTCCTCTTTCCCTCCCTCTCTCCCTCCCTCTTCATCTCCCTTCCCCCCTCTCTCATAGACATGTGAAATAAAACAAACAACCAAACAAATGTATGTATGTTATTGGCAGAATGTTTTAATGCCCTTGATTTAGTGTTTCAAGTTTAATGTAACTCAATTTAATGGATATTATTTTAACTAATTAATTTATTATTTTAATAAATAGAGTAAAATCCTAAGCAATTCAATTAGGAGAATATTAATAGCCACTAATATAAGTTTGATCAAGTAATAACATTTGAAGTCATTTCAGAATGTAGTATTATGTGAATATTTCTCATAAATAAAATTATCTTTTGTTTACATATTTTTAAATTTATGTGTGTATTTTTGTGTGCATTTGTGAGTGCTATCGGTCACAGAGGGCATAATAGGGGGTCTCATGCCTTAGTGATGGAGTAACAGGAGATTGTGAACATCCCTGAGTAGTGGTAAAGATATATCCTGTGCAAGAGCAATATGTATTCTTAATCACTAAGTCGTCTCTCCATGACCATGGAATGATTCATAGGCTCCATTAATATATAGAAACATGTTATGTATATTTTTCAGTATGTATGTTATATATTTTTTTCAGTATGACAATTTCCCTTGAAATTGTCAACAATGATATATATATATAAAATCAATATATAACCGATTATATATATATACACAATATATATAATCTCTGTGTGTGTGTTGTGTGTCTGTATGTGCTTGTGTGTCTGTATCTGTCTGTGTATATATATATATATATACATACATATATATATATATACATACATATATATATATATATATATATGGGATATATATATCCCATTCTGCTCTGTATCTGTCTGTGTATATATATCCCATTCTGCTCTGTATCTGTCTGTATATATATATATATATATATACAGACATATATATATATGTCTGTATATATATATTGTGTATATATACATATAATCAGCTATATACTGATGTGAACACACATATGTGTGTATTTCTTTAGCTATGATCCAAATAAAATAGCTTTAACATAAAAACAAATGTAATAGTTGAATATTCTCCACCTGCAAACATGCGTTGAAGCTTTCCTTTCCCTCTCTTCTCTAGTAAGAATTCATGTATATTTGTAATAGGCATTTTATTTCAATATTTTTATGCTTATTATTTTCCTAGCTAGAAGATTTTGAAGAAACGACTTGGCAATATCTTCCTACTTCCATCTCTGACACAGGAAATTACACCCATTAATTTCCACTAACGTAAGTAGAAGTGAGAATGCCTTGCTGGAGGTCAGAAAGTTCTGAGCATTTTATTGCCATAAGCCTTTATTTTGTCTAGATTTAGTTTTTGAGAAATAGTGTAGTTTATACTCCACTCTCCTCATTTGCCATGCGTTGGAGAGAGCACTTCTGGAATAGCGGAAACTCTATCTTGAGTTCATTCTGCTCCCATTCAAGCTAACTAAGCGTTTGTTGTGCCCTCCATCCTGGAGGTACAAGTGAACTGCAGCAGCACTTTCTCCTAGGCAGTGAGAGATGTACATTCTACCCAGAGGGTCATGACTACAACAGTCTGCAACTGACAAACTCATTTTCTGACTTCTCCTGAGACACTAATAAGGCCTTGAATCAAAGGTCCACAGTAATTACCATGTGTATTTCAGATTAAATAAATGTGATAAAAGCTTCCATCTGGCTGTTGATCAAACATGTGGGGAGATGCTGATTTCCAGTGACATATTGCAATATGTCTATTCTAACAGTCCCTGATGCCGTCTTGTAAATTACTTACATTTGGGATTACTTGACTTAGGCAGACAGAAATATCACTCACTTCTTAAGTGCTACCCAATGGGAATTTGTGAGATGTGGTCTAATCTTATACTTGTTAAGGAAGACATTAAGAAATAATGGAGCCAAGTTTATTTTACTAAATGACAATTGTGCGCAAACTATTTAAAGAAGGCAAACTCAATTTCATATCAGCCAGTAACTTGTTCTTGATGACAGAAAACTACATCTAAAGAGACTGGAAATTAAGATACCACATAGATGTTTGCTTACATAATACAATAGTCAAACTTTGGTAAGTGAAACCTTAATGTTTACTTTGCAAAAATGCCAATGGCATAATGAGGGCATTAAAGACTAAGAAACATTTGGTTGAAAATTTCCCAAGGGTTCTCTCAGCCATTGCCATTATCACAGTTTTAGAATTTAAAGAATAAGCAAACTTAATATATCAACTTCTATTTACAATGGTAAGAGGTATGGTAGGAGAAACCAGAAGGAGTGAAATAGAATAATAAGATCAAAAGAAGCCACTTTGCTCTGTTAAAAATAAAAGCAGAATAGCAGTCATTTCCACGCTGATGTAAAGTCATCTAAGGCTACCTAGACTGGGAGTTTTGGTCTCTTGGCAGAAATAACACATTTTTTTAGGTGGGAAAGTTCTGTTCATCCTGAGTGTTGTCCCATGCTTGCAGGAGGCTTAATAGCATCTTGGCTTCATTTGTGACCTGACAGCATACCTAGTCTTTGATAGTGACTCATGAGGAATTACCTTTCGAATGTGCTAAATCTATTAGGAATCCAAATCTTTGTCTGCACACTATCATTCATCTGTCCCTCCAAAAAAATTATATATGTATATATATACAATGAAAAAAACAACATTGAATAGTTCATTTGCATGAAAATATAAAGGTAAAACTCAGTAGTGTTTATATTTTCTAAAATGAATGATTAGAGTTAAAAAAAAACCTTACTAAATTTTACAAAAATACAATCACAAAGGTCGTATGCAAAGATTTTTAAGTACATGTGTGTAGAAGTTTAAAAGACAAAACAAATATATTGTCTAGATTAGCAAGTATGTAAAGCACAGGGTACTACAGAATCCAATTGGAGTCTTAAAAGTTTTTAACATAGTGTTTGCTAATAAATATTCTTAACCAGACTGTATTCATTTCATCATCCCCAACTTCAATTCAGTATTGGACTGAATTCCATTCCATGTAATAAACTGGATTTTAAACAACCAAACCAATTCAGGCTCAACAGTGTTGTTGAGAACATAGTGTTTGAACTTCATTTTTTTTATTTGAACTTATTTATTTGTGCCTTAGTTTGCCAATGTGCTGAGTACCACAGTGTGGGTATGAAGGTCACAGGACAGCTTGTGTCAAGTACTTGTCTGCTTAGACCATGTATGCTATGGTGATTGAATTCAGCTTGTCAGGCTGTGTCTTTACTTGCTAAGCCATTTCAGAAGCCCAAAGTTTTAATAAAATTGACAATAAAGAGCTTTCTCTGAGTAAAATGGAAATGATAATAATAGTATTTACTCTACTGTGCTAATGAAACAGTGTAAAGGCTGTAACATGGTTGAATTACATTATAATAACAATACTTTAGTATTATTTATATTGCTGCTATTGCCATTAGAGAAAAATACTTGAAATTAAATATTGGTTAAAGCAAAAATAAAGCTTACATAGCTAATAATTCCACTTAGAATTAACAAAAACTGAGCATAAAAACATTTGATTTCTGGAATAAAGCTACAGCTAAGAGTAAGATTTAATGAATACAAAAATTTGGTTCAAAGGCTTATTTTTTCTTTTTTGTCTTCTGTTTTAGTTAGGGTTTCATTGCTGCAAAGAGACACCATGATCATTACAATTCTTAAAAACAAACAAACAAGCAAACCAAAAATCCAAAACCACTTAATTGGGGCTGGTTGATGGAGAGTTGGTCTATTATCATCGTGCCAGGAACCATGGCAGTGTGCAGGCAGACATGGTACTGCAGGTGCCAAGAAAACCACCTCCTGATCCCAAAGCAGCAAAAAGGGACTGTGTGTGTTTTACATTGGGCACAGCTTGAGATTTTATGACTTTGATGCCCACCCTAACAATGACAACAAAGCCACACCTACTCTAGCAAGGCCACATCTACTATTAATGCCCTTACCCATGGACCAAGCATTCAAACACACTCACATTCACACACAAGCATTCCAACATATTGTTTAACATCACACACCATCCAGCAGGTTGGGGCTTGGTTTAATAAGATACTCAGTGGGTGTTCAGGTAACTCAGTTGTAAAGATGCCATGGATATTCCTGTCTCTATAAAGAGGAAAGAAATGGGATGATCTTAGACATTGCAGACCAATATAATTACCTTCAGCTTCTGGGAGGACTGTTGGCATAGCAAGCAACTTAAAGAAAACAGCGAGGCTAACTGACTCCTCTCCCTGCTCCCCTTCCCTGCAATGCTACTTCTATGGAATTTAGTACATTTGCAGCATTTATATCCTTGCTTTTGCATTAATTTAATGCAAGGGTATTAAAAAAAAACAACTTGAAACTGTAGAAACAAACATATAATGGAACTTTTCTGCATTTCAGATTGTTTTTTTTCTTTTCTATATTCTTTGTTTACATTCCAAATGCCTTCCAGTTTCCTGGTTATCTGCTCCCTATAAGTCCCAGAAGCCCTCTTCCCTCTGCCCATTCCCCAATCACTCCCTCCCATTTCTCTGTCCTGGTACTCTCTGCACTGCTGGATCAAGCCATTCCAGGGCCTGGACCCTCTCCATCCTTCTTCTTGGGAATCATTTGATAGGTTGTGTCTTGACTATTCAGAGCTTCTGGGCTAATTAATATCCACTTATCAGTGACTGCATTCCATGTGCAATCTTTTGTGATTGGGTTACTTCACTTAGGATGATATTTTCCAGTTCCAAACATTTGCCTAAAAATTTCATGAATTCATTGTTTTTAATTGCTAAGTAGTATTCCAGTGTGGAGTTATACCACATTTTCTGTATCCATTCCTCCATTGAGGGACATCTGGGTTCTTTCCAGCTTCTGGCTATTATAAATAAGGCTGCTATGAACATAGTGAGCATGTGTCCTTGTTGCCTGCAGGGGAATCCTCTGGGTATTTTCCCAGGAGATTTATAACAGGGTCCTCTGGAAGTATCATGCCCAGTTATCTGAGGAACCACCAGACTGATTTCCAGAGTGGTTTTAACAGCTTGCAATCCCATCAGGAGTCAGTGGAGGAGTGTTCCTCTTTCTCCACAACCTCACCAACACCTGCTGTCTCCTGAATTTTTAATCTTAACCATTCTGACTGGTGTGAGGTGAAATATCAGGGTTGTTTTGATTTGCATTTCCCTAATGATTAATGATGTTGAACATTTCTTGAGGTGTTCTCAGACATTCAAAATTCTTCAGGTGAAAATTCTTTGTTTAGCTCTGTACCCCATTTTTAATAGGGTTATTTGGCTCTCTGGAGTCTATGCTCTTTAGTTCTTTGTATATATTGGATATTATCCCTCTGTCAGATTTAGGGTTGGTGAAGATCTTCTCCCAATTTGTTGGTTGCCTTTTTGTCCTATTGACTGTGTCCTTTGCCTTACAGAAACTTTGTAATTTTATGAGGTCCCATTGGTCAATTCTTGATCTTAGAGCATAAGCTATTGGTGTTCTTTTCAGGAACTTTTCCCTTATGCCCATGTCCTGAAGGGTCTTCTCCAGTTTCTTTTCTGTTAGTTTCAGTGTGTCAGGTTTTATGTGGAGGTCCTTGGAGTTGAGCTTAGTACAAGGAGATAAGAGTGGATCCATTTGCATTCTTCTGCATGCATCTTCTCCAGTTGAACCAGCACCATTTGTTGAAAAGGCTGTCATTTTTCACTGGATAGTTTTAGTTCCTTTGTTAAAGATCAAGTGACCGTACCTTTGTGGGTTCATTTCTGGGTCTTCAATTCTATTCCATTGATCTACCTGCCTGTAACTGTATCGATACCATGCAGCTTTTAACACTATTGCTCTGTAGTAATGCTTGAGGTCTTGGATACTGATTCTCCCAGAAGTTCTTTTACTGTTGAGAATAGATTTAGCTATCCTGGTTTTTTTTTTTTTTGTAATTCCAGATGAATTTGAGAATTGCTTTTTCTAACTCTATAAAAAACTGAGTTGAGATTTTGATTGGGATTGCATTGAATCTGTATATTGCTTTTGGCAAGATGGCCATTTTTACTATATTAATCCTGCCAAACCACAAGCATGGAAGATTTTTCCATTCTCTGAGGTCTTGTTCAGTTTCCTTCTTCAGAGACCTGAAGTTCTTGTCATACAGATCTTTCACTTGTTTTATTAGAGTCACACCAAGATACTTTATATTATTTGTGGCTATTGTGAAAGGTGTCATTTCCCTAATTTCTTTCTCAGCCTTCTTATCCTTTGACTATAGGAAGGCTACTGATTTGCTTGAGTTGATTTTATAACCAGTCACCTTCCTGAAGTTGTTCTGTAGGAGTTCTCTGATGGAGTTTTTTGGGTCACTTAAGTATATTATCATATCATCTGCGAATAGTGATTGTTTGACTTCTTCCTTTCCAATTTGTATTCCTTTGACCTTATGTTGTCTAATTGCTCTAGCTAGAACTTCAAGTACTATATTGAAAAGAGAGAGGGGCAGCCTTGTCTAGACCCTGATTTTAGTGGTATTGCTTCAAGTTTCACTCCATTTAGTTTGATGTTGGCTACTGGTTTGCTCTATATTGCTTTTAGTAAGTTTAGGTATGGGACTGGAATTCCTGTTATTTCCAAGACTTTTAGCATGAGAGGATGGTGAATTTTGTCAAAAGCTTTTTCAGCATCTAATGAAATGACCATGTAGTTTTTCTACTTTGAGTTTGTTTATGTAGTGGATGGCATTGATGGATTTTCATATATTGAACCATCCCTGCAACCCTGGAATGAAGCCTACTTGATCATGGTGAATGATCATTTTGATGTGTTCTTGGATTTGGTTGGCAAGAATTTTACTTAATATTTTTGCATTGATATTCTTTAGGGAAATTGGTCTAAAGTTGTCTTTCTTTGTTGGATCTTTGTGTGGTTTTGGTATCAGCATAATTGTGGCTTCATAGAATGAGTTGCATAGTATTTCTTCTGTTTCTATTTTGTGGAATAGTTTGAAGAGTATTGGTGTTAGGTCTTCTTTGAATGTCTGCTAAAAATTCTGCACTAAAACCATCTGGTCCTGCGCTTTTTTTGGTTGGAAGACTTTTGATGAGCACTTCTATTTCTTTAGGGGTTATGGACTGTTTAGATGATCTATTTGATCCTGATTCAATTTTGGTATTTGGTATCTGTGTAGGAAATTGTTGATTTCCTCCAGATTCTCCAGTTGTATTGAGTATAGATTTTGATAGTAGGATCTGATGATTTTTTTGAATTTCCTCAGTTTCTGTTGTTATATCTCCCTTTTCATTTCTAATTTTGTTAATTTGGATACTGTCTTTGTGCCCTCTGATTAGTCTGGCTAAGGGTTTATCTATCTTGTTGATTTTCTCAAAGAACCAGCTCCTGGTTTTTTTTTTTTTTTTGATTCTTTGTATGATTCTCTTTGTTTATACTTGATTGATTTCAGCCCTGAGTTTGATGATTTCCTGTCTTTTACTACTCCTGGGTGAATTAGCTTCTTTTTGTTCGAGGGCTTTCAGGGGTGCCATTAAGCTGCTAGTGTATGCTCTCTCCAGTTTCTTTTTGGGGGCACTCAGGGCTATGAGTTGTACTACTACAAGCACCTATGAGAGGCTATTGCAGAAGCTTAGTTGCAGAAGAAGACTCCAAAACAATTGGAGATGCCAGTACTACAGGACAACCAAGATCAGCAGCGGCAGTGGTGTGGGGTCTACCAGAGTCTAGAGTGCTATAGAGGGCAGAAATGCAGAAGTGACCAAGCCCTCTGGAGGAGCCCAGAAGATTATGTGTGGATCCCTAACATTGGAAGAAGAAGGTGTAAAGTTGAAGTTGTCTTGTATAATACAAGATTATAGAGATGTCAAGGCTGTGAGATACCTTAGGAAAGCAGCTAAAGGACTGGAAACAGCCCCAAGAGAAAGATGTTTGTTGCAGTAAATAAAGATGAAAGGAGTTGGAGATAGTAAAAGTGCTTTGACATCAGGTATGGCGATACAGAAGCTTGGAGTTTGCCAAGCTTGTTTTATGGTCTTTTTTGGTCCTATATTTCCTCACTATGACATTTTCTTTTTTCTTTTTTTAAAAATAATCCTTGAGAAACAAAATTTTAATTTTAGCATTCTGTACAGGCAGAAATAATAAAGAATGAGACATAAATGGGAAAAACCTAAGATTCAATCTATAATGTAATACCTCTATCTTATCCCAATGTCAATCAAAACAAAAAAACCCACCAACCACCATGAAAACAGGCCAACTATGATTATACGGAAACCAAAACCACTTCATCTATCCATCTCTGAAGAGCAGTGCCTCCTGGTATCGTCATATCCACCTCTTGTGTACTTATGTATATAGCACATTATTTCCTCGGATGAATGCATCGCCACACTTTTTCTTCAGCTGTCTGTTGATATACTCCTCTGTCTGTTTCAGTGCTATATTCATGCAGCCATCCAGGTAGGCCAGGACCCCTTGATAATCCATGCCAGGATTTAATTTCACTCTGGCCATCTGATGATCTGCTTTAAAACGTCACTAGGAGTTTGCTTCTGCAGACTCATTTTTAACAATCTTGGGAGACAGGAAACCTGAGTTCTAATCTCCTCTGCTACTTAATTAGCTGTGAAGTTTGGATAACTCATCACCACTTCACCTGTCATGGCTCCAGGCTCATCTAGTAGCCAGATTCAGAACCCTCACAGGCTGAGCCTCAGGGGACAAACACACCAAATACCTGAAACCTACTATGAAATTTTTGAATGGCAATGCATATCCTTTGATGTAGGAGGTATGTGATCTGCTTTTCTGATTTTACAGGGAATAACAGTTAAGTGATTGGATAAATCACAAAAGAGACTTTGAACTTTGGATTTTTAATATTGTTGAGAGTGTCATAGACAATGGGACTTTTGAAGTTCCACTAAATATATTTTGCATTATGGTATGGATAGATCTGGCCTCCATACACTCTTGTGTTTGAACAAGCCTACAGGGGATAGGGAGCAGAATGTGGTGCTTGGACCAGGGAGTGGCACAATTAGAAGGTGTGGCCTTGTTGGAGGAAGTATGTCACTATGGGGGTGGACAATGAGACACTCCTCCTGGATGCCTTCCAAACAAAAGGTAGATCTCTCAGCTCCTACAGCACTGCCATACTCCTGCCTTGATGATAATGGACTGAACCACTGAACCTGTAAGCCAACACCAATTAAATGCTGTTCTTTATAGAAGTTGCCTTGGTCATGGTGTGTCTTCAGAGCAATGAAACCCTAAGACAACATCTATTCTCTATTATTTCCTTTTAATCTCCCTGTGAGTCTGATTAAATAAAGCCAACAACAGGCAAGCCAGAGCTCAAATGTTAGGCTGCTTTACACTTTTCTCCACAAAAATATGTCTGTCACTTTTTAACTAAACATCATCCAAAATCTCTCCATAAAGACAATGTATAATTACCAACCAGAAGGTTTATATGATGATATTTTTGATAAACTCATCATTAAGCCCCAAATGACAGTCTAGTTTTCCACACACACTTCAGAGTTATCTCTGCTTATCACATGATTCTTAAGCTCACACCTCCAGACATTTTCCAAATTTATGTCATTCTACTCCTGACAGTCACATAAATATATTTAATTAGAGCAACAAACCTAAACAAGTGCTAGTCACACCTTTGCATCATTTGGAGAATAGCCACAAAAAAGCATTTTAAAAGGTGAAATAGTTATTTTTGTCTTTGTTTCAGATGTGTTAATCATTGTCACTAGTGGTGCTTTGGGGAAAAGAGCTTGCCATCCAGTAACATCTGGGAAACAGGAAAACATAGGTTAAGAAAGGGGATGATGGCAAATTGTCCCTGTTATGTCCTTCTTCCAACCAGACCCATGCTCTACCTTTAAGCACCTATAAAAATGTCATCGTATTTAGAATCTATGAATCCAGCCTCTATCTATGAATCTGTGAATCATCGTCCTCAAGAACTGTTCATAGCTGTAAAGGCAACCAAAGATACATTCATGGATGAGCTGACATCCATGAGCAGACATTTAAAATCCATCTAACAATAAAAAAATTAGCCATTTTTAAATATTGATGCTTATCGAGGGCATGGCAAACAGATGTTGTATTATACACTGAGCTTACACCTCCCCCATTTATATGTGGGAATTCTAATCCACAATGCAACCCTGTTCACAGTTAATGCTTTTAGTAGATATTTAACTTTATAACAATGATGGAAGTCAAAAATGAGACTAATACCTTCATTTGCAGGAGAATAGATAGCAAAGTTTCCTCACTTTGAGAGAGGAGATTATCTGCCATAAAACAGAAGAGTTTTCAGCAATAACTAAACCTGTAGATACAGTGATCTTGGACTTCAACCTTCATGACTGTAAGAAATTAGTAAGTGTATTGTAAGCAACTAGTCTATGGAATATAGTAATAGCATCTTGCACTGAGTCCTACAGACTATATTTTGGAGCAGGAGAAATCAGAAGATAATTTGAGGCTAACAATAATCTTTTTTTATTTGATATATTCTTTATTTACATTTCAAATGATTTCCCCTTTCCTGGATCCCTCCTTCCCGAAAGTCCCATAAGCCCTCTTCCCTCCCCCATTCCCCCATCTACCCCTTCCCACTTCCCTGTTCTGGTATTCCCCTACACTGCTGCACTGAAAGCAGTGCTAAAAGGAAAATTCAAAGCCATAAGTGCCTCCAAAAAGAAACTGGAGAGAGCATACAACAGCAGCTTAATGGCACACCTGAAAGCTCTGGAACCAAAAGAATGTAATTCACCAAGGAGGAATAGAAGACAGGAAATGATCAAACTCAGGATAGAAATCAATCAAGTAGAAACAAAGAGAACCATACAAATAATAATAATAAACAAAAAACAAAAAACAAAAAACCAGGAGCTGGTTCTTTGAGAAAATCAACAAGATAAATAAACCCCTAGTCAGACTAACCAAAGGGCACAGAGATAGTATCCAAATTAACAAAATTAGAAATGAAAAGGGGGATATAACAACAGAAACTGAAGAAATTCAAAAATCATCAGATCATACTACAAAACAATATACTCAACACAACTGGAGAATCTGGAGGAAATGGACAATTAATTTCCTAGACAGATACCAAATACAAAAATTAAATCAGGATCAAATAGATCATCGAAACAGTCCCATAACCCCTAAAGAAATGGAAGGTGTCATAGAAAGTCTTCTAACCAAGAAAAAGCACAGTACCAGATGGTTTCAGTACATAATTCTATTAGCCCTTCAAAGAAGACCTAACACTTATACTATCAAACTATTCCACAAAGTAGAAACAGAAGGAACACTACCCAACTTGTTCTATGAAACCACAATTACACTGATACCAAAACCACACAAAGATCCAACAAAGAAAGAGAACTTCAGAACAATTTCCCTTATGAACATCGATGCAAAATACTCAATAAAATTCTTGCCAACCAAATCCAAGAACACATCAAAAGGATCATTCACCGTGATCAAGTAGGCTTCATCCAGGGATGCAGGGATGGTTCAATATACAGAAATCCATCAATGCAATCCACTACATAAACAAATTCAAAGAAAAAAAGGCATGGTCATTTCATTAGATACTGAAAAAGCATTTGACAAAATTCAGCATCCTTTCATGCTAAAAGTCTTGGAAAGAACAGGAATTCAAGGTATTGGTATTCTGTTCAAGCTCCACCCCACAGTTACCTGGCAATAGCCAGGTATGACCCGCCCCACATGCCTGGCCCACTATAAGAGGGGCTGCCTGCCCCTCCTCTCTCTCTCTTTTTTCCTTCTCCCTTCTCATCCTCTCACCTTTCTGCCCCTCTTGGGCTCCCCTCCCCCCTCTCTCAATGCGGTCATGGCTGGCCTCCACTCTCTCTCTCTCTCCTCCCTCTCTCTCTCTCTCTCTCTCTCTCTCTCTCTCTCTCTCTCTCTCTCCTATACCACTGACTCTCATCCTATCCTCTAAATAAATTCTATTCTATACCATGTTGGTGTGTGTGTGTGTGTGTGTGTGTGTGGTCCTTCAGGGGAGAGGGGATGCCTAGGCCTGGGCCCGCTTAGGTACCCCCTTCCCCCACGCCACCGTGCCATACTCACTAACACCCTTTCTCTCTTTTAAATCCCATCACAAGGCCCTTACTTAAACATAGTAAAAGCAATATACAGCAAACCAGTAGCCAACATCAATCTAAATGGAGAGAAACTTGAAGCCATCCCACTAAAATCAGGGATTAGACAAGGCTGCCCCTCTCTCCATATCTTTTCAATATAGTACTTGAAGTTCTAGCTAGAGTAATTAGACAACATAAGGAGATCAAAATGATACAAATTGGGGAGGAAGAATTCAAACTATCACTATTTGCAGATGATATGATAAGCAACCCAAAAAACTCCACTGGAAAACTCTTAAAGCTGATAAACAACTTCAGCAAAGTGGCTGGTTATAAAATCAACTCAAGCAAATCAATAGCCTTTTTATACTCAAAAGATAAACAGGCTGAGAAAGAAATTAGGGAAATGATACCCTTCACAATAGCCACAAACAATATAAAGTATCTTGGTGTGACTCTAACCAAACAAGTGAAAGATCTGTATGACAAGAACTTCAGGTCTTTGAAGAAGGAAATTGAAGAAGACCTCAGAAATTGGAAAAATCTTCCATGCTTGTGGATTGGCAGGATTAATATACTTAAAATGGCCATCTAGCCAAAGGCAATATACAGATTGAATGCAATCCCCATCAAAATCCCAACTCAGTTCTTCCTAGATGTAGAAAGAGCAATTCTCAAATTCATCTGGGATAACAAAAAACCCAGATTAACTAAAACTATTCTCAACAGTAAAAGAACTTCTGGGGGAATCAGTATCCCAGACCTCAAGCAATACTACAGAGCAACTGTGTTAAAAACTGCATGGTATTGGTACAGTGACAGGCAGGTGGATCAATGGAATAGGATTGAAAACCCAGAAATGAACCCACACACCTATGGTCACTTGATATTCGACCAAGGAGCTCAAAACATCCAGTGGAAAAAAAGATAGTCTCAACAAATGGTGCTGGTCCAATTGGAGGTCAGCATGCAGAAGAATGCAATAGGATCCATTCTTATCTCCTTGTACTAAGCTCAACTCCAAGTGGATCAAGGATCTCCACATAAAGCCAGACATACTGAAACTAATAGAAATGAACTCTTAAACTCTAGACGATATAACATTAAACTCTATGACCAAGAGTCTGGAAGAGTCAGTGTCTGGCAAGCACTTGATTCCTCTTTGAAAATATATACATCTGAATATAGTCATATTGAGTTAAGCTAGTCTCAAAAAGATAAATTTGTATGTTTTTACTTATTGTGATTCTAGATTTTTCAAGATCCCTAAATCCATGTATAAGTAGTATCTATTTTTTTATTTTTTTATTTTTTTATTTTTTTATTACATCTTTTTTATTGGATATATTCTATATTTAATTAGAAGCTAAGGGAAACAAAGAGAGCTAATATGAGACAATGGTGAGAAAGGGCAGGGAAGAGGATATGGAGAGAATTTTCTCACAGTGTAATATATACTTGAATGAAAACAGTCATATGTAACAGATCTGCATACACACAATAAAAACACAATGGTAATAAAAATATGTTATGGTCTTCTAGGAGAAGACTTAGCCTATATTTGAACTCAATGGAAGTTTGTACATCAGCGACAGGTAAGTATCCTTATTATAAGGATCCTAAGGCAGCACTGCAGGTGCCAGGATATTTGATTAGTGAAGTGGCTTTCTGGGGTGGCCTGGAAGCCTGTCATCATCTGATTTCATGAACAAGTGTACAGCAACTGAGATGAGGTAGAATTATCTATGAATAAATACATAATGAGTGAATTAGAACTTGAAATTGTGGAGGACATATTAATATTCAAATAAGATGTAAAGGCAAATCTATAGAAAGATGAGTGATCGTTAAATCGGAAGAAAATTAAATTTAGAATATTTTAAGAAAAAAAAGGCAATCTGAAGGGAATGAGAAAGGCAGGTTTTGAGGGTTTTGAGGGAATTTGATGCAAAAAAAAATGATGTCTGATATTTTGAAAGTAGGTACCTCTGCATAAATGGTTCATCAAATATTTACATAGATTTAATTCCTCTGTTAGTTTTCTGTCAGATTCTAAGTTGTAACTGTTAAACCAAGTTTCCCAGGGGCTTCATTTCAAATTGGAGGTCTAAATAGTAATCAGGTACAATATAACTTTTTAATCACACCTGAATTATCTGATAATAAAATTTTGTCTATTATATATACAGGTACATACTTGAGGCAATTATATCTTGTACTTTTATTACAAGGATATATGAATAATTTGTTGATTTTAATTTCTTCAAAGCTATTGATATATGTTGTTATATGAGTAATAAACTTGAATTGCAATATTATATGAGCAATAAACTTGAATTGTAATAAAGTGTTTCTTTTTAGCTACTGTTCTGAGATATATTTTGTTATGATAAAGACCAAAAAGCTTTTATCCTCTGAATGTCTATTGTATATTTGACAACATTATTTTCTAAATTTATAATGCCTATGCTAGCTATAACATTAATGTCTTTTGTACCAGCAGTTAGTTGTTTCATGTGTGTGTGTGTGTGTGTGTGTGTGTGTGTATACGTGTATATATATACACGTATACACACACACACACACACACACACACACACATATATGGTTGTGGGTGTGATAACTGTTAAATTACAATGAGTTTTATTCAGCAAATATAAAAGCATTTTAATCCAGCAACACGGTTGCTCTAGCAAAAAGGTCACATCACATCCAAAGACCTTCTAGATCTGTGTCATCATGCTGCAATGATACACCATTAATCTCTCTGGCTGTAATAGACACATCCTGGGTACATACCTTTAATCACAAACAATGAAGATAAAGTTAGTTTGTAGAAGGTAGCAGCCATCCTGTCTAAAGGAAATACAGGGAGAAAGAATGCAGCAGAGACTAAAGGAGAAGCCATCCAGAGACTGCCCCACCTAGGGATCCATCCCATATGCAGCCACCAAACCCAGACACTATTGCTGATGCCAATAAGAGATTGCTGGCAGGAGCCTGATATAGCTGTCTCCTAAGAGGCTCAGCCAAAGCCTGATCAATACATCTGGAGATGCTTGCAGCCAACCATTGGACTGAGCACAGGGACCCCATTGAGGAGTTAGGGGAAGGACCCAAGGAGCTGAGGGGGTTTGCAACCCCATAGGAAGAGCAACAATATGAACCAACCAGACACCCCAGAGCTCCAAGGGACTAAACCACCAACCAAAGAGTACACATGGAAGGACTCATGGCTCTAGCCACATATGTAGCAGAGGATGGCCTAGACTGACATCAATGGAGAAGAGGTCCTTGGTCCTGTAAAGACTTGATGCCTCAGTGTACTGGAATGCTAGGACAGTGAGGCAGGAGTGTGTGTGTGGGGGAACACCCAAATAAAAGCAGGTGGGAGGGGGAATGGGATACTAGGGTTGTTGAGAGGAAACTGGAAAGGGGGATAACATTTGAAATGTAAATGAATATAATAAAACAATAAAAATAAAAATAAAGTTATGCCTAATTGACTTATAGACAAAGTGTTGAACCAGAGAAGGATTTGACAGGATGAATCAAAGAGAAGATACAACCAACTCATAAGAACAGGAAAGAGTGAGGGAGGGAGGGAGGGAGGGAGGGAGGGAGGGAGAGAGAGAGAGAGAGAGAGAGAGAGAGAGAGAGAGAGAGAGTAAGCGGGTAAGAGAGGCAAGAGTCAGTCCCTATTTCTGTTTCTGGTGCCTTTTTCTGGGTTCATTTCCTTCTGTTGGTTTTGTCCTACCTTGTTGTATTGTGTTTGTTTTATCTTAGTATATTATATTCTACCTTATTTTATCACTAGCCCTTAGAAGCTTGTTTGTTTTCTGAGAGACAGAAAGGGCATGGGTCTGGACTGCATGGGAAAGAAGACAGGGAGGAACTGGGGGCAGATGGAAAGACAGGAAATAGTAATCCGAATATACTAAATAAAAAACAAATCAATTTTTAATAAAAGAAAAAATACTGAATCCTCAGTTTACATATAAAGGGCCTGAATCTGAGGAAGCCAACTGAACATTTTTTGGTATTGTAATCGAAGGACCATATCACATAGAAAGAGATGCATTAATGATAAGCAACTAAGAAAGTATTTAGCAAAACAGTTCAATAAATCATAAATACTACAAACGGGAAAGGGAGCTCACACCAAGCCGCAGGGCCATGGCTGTCTTTTAATAGCATCAGATGTTTGTTTATCCAGAAAAGAGACAAAAATCAAGTGGGTCATTTTGGTTGGTGACTTCAAGATTCCAGCAATGCCTCTGTTCTTTCCTTTTGCCGTGAGGCCACAAACATGACCAGAGTTGGACAGAAGTGCCAAGTTAATCGTGGTCATCAGGTTTCAGCTAATTACAATATGGGCTAAGTGTCCCATCTCCCGTTATTACAAGAAAAGCATGGTCTCAAAGGAGTTCAGGAGTTGGCCAAATCAACCAAGGCAACTTTATTAGTAAACCTGCCTGTAGCGATGATTTCTGTATGCTCTGATTTTTCTTTTTTAATGTCTAGAAGTATATAATCGCTCTTCCTGGAGAGCCGTACTTCAGATCACTTCCTTAGTGCTCATTCCTGTCACCGAGGCTTCGAGTTTGCTGACTCGCATAATCATTTTCCCCTCCCAAGTCCCAGTACGGATTCTCAAAAGCTCTATGTCTGGGCATCTTCCAAGATCTTCCCTGAATTGAAATACCCAGCACAGTGTAGCTAATAGAATTGTAATCCAGTAGCCAAAAATTTAAATTTATATTCTTAGCTGAAGGAGCTTGAGTAATTCGCTCATCTTTTTAACTCCCGTGAATTCATGATTGAGTCAGAAATGAATACAAAGGATGTTTCCCAGTCTTCTTACCAATGCCCAGTATATGAAATGAAAAATTTCAGACATAAGCTACTATAGCGATAATTGCTTGTGTAACACATACCCCCTCATCATCTCTGTTGTTCCTCAAACCTTATCACTCTTTGCTGAATATATTCTTTTGCCTTTGCTTTCCACAGAAGATAAAGTATAAATCCTTCTGACACACTCCCAGCTTTTCCACTTCTCTGGACTTCCCTAATCTCACACAAAATCTTGTTGCCTTGACTTGAGTATCCACCAATTAAATTAGGACATGCTCAAGAGTGTCTTTACCGGTGTTTTTGTTCAAAGGCCCACTATAATTATAATATTTTAAAGGAACAGTCATTCTCAAGGCACTGCTCCATTCAAATCACTCAGTAGTTCTCTTTGGCTGCAAAGCTTCTCTATAGCATGGCGTTTAAGGCATATCCCAGAAAAGATCCAACAGCTGCTTACTGTGTGTATTTTCCTCAATTACCACTGCTTTGCCTTCTAGTTAAACTATAGAAGAGCATTCTTAACTCATTGTACCTCCAATCATCCATTTATATCTAGCCCAGATGCACCAGTAAATATATCATTATTCAATTCTTCATATCTGCATGCAGAAACCATGCTATAAAAGGGAACATGTTTAACATATTGGACATTTCATTAGGATATGAACTTCCATTATATATGGTAATCTGCAATAAACCAAGTATGATTATTTCATAAAGATTATTTAATAATAACTTAAGTGTAATAAAATTATATAACTGGTTCATCAACCTAGAATTTAAAACCAAAGAAGATGTTTAAATATCTAGAAACCTTGGGGGGTAACTGGGAAAGGAGAAAGCCTTTGGAATGTAAACATAGAATATAGAAAATAAAAATTAAAAAAAATAACAAAAAAAATATCTAGAAACTTCAAAGTCAATGTAGATACTTAAAAGGCAAAGTTGTGTGTAACATTTAAAAATAGCTATTTCTAAACTATTTACATATTTGAAATCAGAGTTTCAGCCAAACAAAGAGACAGGAAGAAAGTAAGCATTCAAGTCATAAATATTTTTTTTATTTTTTTAATTGGGAGAAAGACCCCACAAAAAACCTTAAACCTCCCACATTGTTTGATGATATATCTTGGAGATGTCTTTCTTATGACCCTTGATATAATTTCATAGCAATTTCTCGGCAATTTTTATTCATCAGTTGGCAAACACAAAGAAATCCTCTAAAATAATTTACTAGATTGTTTTCTCATTAGAATACAGACAACTCACATATTTCTTGTATGGATTTGCTTCTATATGTTAGCATCTGATATTTCATGAGGGTTGTGGAGAAGCACAAGCATAGGATCCCTTTCCTTTTCACCCATAATTTTGTAGTTTGATTCTCAGCATTAATTTACAAATGCCAATCACAAAATGATATTCCACTGCTTCAAGTGAAGACAAAATAAACCTTACTTTACCAAGCTAAATACTTGGCAGTTAAATGATAATTTCCTTTAAAATGAGTTAAATGCATGATCACAGAATAGTGATGTACATCTTTCTTATGTCGACACCAGCAATGTAATTCTTTGGAAGTTTTGAAGGTAGTCATTTGTTTCTAAAAACACATAAAACTGCAAGTCATAAAATACAATTCTGCTGTTGAATATTAATTCAATACACATCCACCTTTCAAAAAGGTAAAGACACAGACTTCAAATCTCAGAACTATAATTCTATGGGAGGCTCTTGAGAGAGAAGGTAGACTTTAATTTATTTGTTTATTCATGATACCTAGACCAGACATTACCTTAAGTAGGCCCCCCTTTTAACAATTTTGGAATTGGCTACTTATAAAGGAAAGTGATTTTAAAATTGAAATCTAATTAAATTTATATATTTAAAAGCTGGCTTAAAATAACTTCCAAGAAACTATGTTTTTAGTCTAAATTTAATATGGCAAAACCATTCAAACATAACCCTTATTCTTATATTGTTCCCATAAACATGATGAGTCATTTCAGTAGGCTATGCCTCATGGAACATTGCAAATAAACTTGAGAATCAATTATGAGGAAATGGATGTTTTGCAGCTGGTGGCAACACTGGAAAGAAAAACCAAAGTTCCTGCAACTGTGCTGATCTAATTAGCAGCTAGGCATTGAAACAGTGAGTCCTACAATGATTCAGAGTGAAGTAAATAAACGAGGATAGATATTTTCTTTTTAATGTTTTGTCTCTAGTGTGGGTGGTATTAGTGTTTGTAACTATTGTTATGTCTTTGTTTGCAAAACTATTATACATGTTGTAAATATTCTTGTGTTCTGCTATGGGGCATGTAGTTCAAGGAAAAGGGAGGGCATTCAACAGGTAATGAGTTACTAAATCTGTAATGAGTTACTGAAGTGTAAGTTAGTAAAAACTTGTTAAGAGTAGTGGAATGTCAAAATGAGAACAAGCTGGCTGGCAGCAATACACTGGGAAATTAAAGAAACATTTTCTCCAATCACATGCTTTAAAAAGAATGGATAAGATTTGTAGCTCAGTCTTTTAACTGGTGCATGAGCAAACACGTGATGATGATTGAGGAATGCTGGCCAGGATCTCCTCCCACTTCTGGGGCTTTGGGAGATAAGAAACAATGACAAGGTACGGAAAATATAGCAATATGGTAGGATATGACAAGCTATGTTATGTTTAATATATTTCCAGCAAAATTGTACATACTGGATAGTGCTATGAGCTGAGTTCAAAGGAAGACATTAATTTCTATACAGCTCCACTGTAAATCCCTTTTCCCCACAGACAGATTCAGTTTGCTTAATTTAAAAGCCACCCCCAAACTGTGGTAGTATCTTACAATGTAAAGATACTGCAATGAAGGCTAAGCTATGTATTCCCTATCACTCGAGATGACATCACAACAAGGTTCTCACTCAGCTAGACTTATCGCCACATACTTTAATGTAATAGGGAAAAAAGAAAATTCTGAAATGGTATTTGGGTTTCAATTGCAGTTTTGACCTTAGTTAACCGAATGTGAACAATTTATATCATGGAAACTGTTTCTATGCCCATACAGTTAGTGCATATTCCTGATTTATAATCTAAGAGAATAGCAGTCATACCACAATTCCCAGGTACCTGTCAATTACTCACTGAATAGAACTGTTGGAATTTGATTAGAAGTATCAGTGATATTTTTATTTTAACCTGAATAAATCCATGTCACTCCAATAGTACATTTTCAGGGTGGGTTTAAAGAATTTAAAACTCCTTCAAGCCACGGTGTTAGATTATATTACCAAATCAAGATAATTTTCCCATTCTCTCATGAATCCTTATGTGCCTCAGTTGGAAATAATCATTCATTTCTGTGCTTTCCTATGGTGTTCAGCTCCATGGTTATTTCAAAGATAAAAAGTAACTTTGAAAAGACTAATCATTTAAATTAAAATCGTGTACTCTGATCCACAGGAGTTGACTTAGATGATCAACTACTTAATAGGCGTAACCAATATGAGGTCTGATTGTTGCGAATAGATCATTATAGTAACATAATAGAATATCTGTCTCTGCATTGTGGAAAGGGTTACTAAAATAAAATTATCTAAGAAGAAGATATGAGTCAATTGTGCAGCATATGTAAAGAAAGATCTGGAAGTTCGGGTCCCTATGAGACTATAATAAAATCTTCTTAACAGCCCCAGAAAATATGTATATTTTAACATCCTTAGAAAACATGTATTTTAATTCTAGTCACCATTTCACCTAAAATGGAAGGAAGCGTATGTAAGCTCTTAATGGAAGTGTTTATTCTAGGCCAGTATTAAGAAAGCTGAAATAAACATTATTTCCTCTATTTCTGTTTTGTCAAAGTACTTCACTCTTCTAAGCATCTGTAATATGCTTTGTAGCAAACAGTTTTCATGAAGGCATCAAAATTAATAAGATTTTTTGGTATCCAATTTAAGTCATTAAACCATTTTTATTGTTGTTAGCGATTTACTGGTTCATATCATGAATAGCTGTGAAGTTAATACATTAAAGGCGGTGCAAAATATAATTGCCCCAAATTATTCATAGTGTCCTAGTTTGTGCAAGCCACAGACATGAGATACATTATTTGTGCTTGAAGATGTAATATACTAAGACGCTATGAATAACATCTTTGTAAGAGGAAAACATTGCTTTCTTTTAAAAAAAATTTCTGGTCATATTGAGAACAAAAACTTATAAATGACAGGGAGGTAAATTTAATGATGCTGTGAGCCAGAACAGTGAAAAATAAAGTTTAGACTGTGTGTGTGTGTGTGTGTGTGTGTGTGTGTGTTAATGTGTGTTAATGTGTGTTAATGTGGATGGTTTTGGTTATGTGGATTTTTTTTGTTTGTTTGTTTGTTTTGATGTAGCTCAGGCTTTCCCTGAATTCACTAGATATCTCAGGCTGATCACTAGCTTGAAGCAACCATTTCACCGTATTCTCCAGTGTTTTAGGATTATAGGTATGAACCCCAAAGCTTAGCTAAGAACATGTACTCAGCTAGAAAACGCAGAAACCAGACTATAGATGCTCTGAATCAAGGGGAAATAGTTTAGAACTTGTGTAACAACTTTGGATCTGCTAAGGGAGCAATCTACTGTGCTAATTTAAACAAGACAAAAGAAAGTGGGCACTGCCCTCCTCTGCATCTTCTTCCAGCCTTTCCCTAATTCACCCACAGGGGCTTGCAGCTTCTGCCCATTGGTTGGGTGTAAGTATCTGCATCAGACTCTTTCAGCTGCTTTCTGGGCCTCTCAGAGGGCAGCCATGCTAGGCTCCTGTCTATTCATACACCATAGCATCAGTAACAGTGTCGGGCCTTGGAGTCTCTACTTGATCTGGATCTCAATTTGGGCCTGTCACTGGACCTCCTTTCCCTCAGTCTCTTCTCCATTTTTGTTCCTGAAGTTCTTTAGAGAGGAACCATTCTGGGTCAGAGTTTTTGACTGTGGGATGGCAACCCCATCCCTCCACTTGATGCCCTGTCTTCCTACTGAAGGTGGACTCTACAAGTCCCCTCTCCCCACTGCAGGGCATTTCATCCCTTCAAAGGTCCCTCCCTTTGTGTCCTGAGAGTCTCTCACATCCCAGGTTTCTGGTACATTCTAGAGAGTCCCCCTACCTCCAACCTCCTGAGGTTGCCTGTTTCCCTAAGAGGGCAACCCTATAGGAAGAGAGCAGTCTCAACCAACCTGAACCCCCAAGATCTCTCAGACACTGAGTCACCAGCCAAGAAGCATACACAAGCTAGTATGAGGCCCCTGACACATATACAGCAGAGGACTGCCAGGTCTGGCTTCAGTGAGAGAAGATGCACCTAACCCTCAAGAGACATGAGGCCCCAGCGAATGGGGAGGTCTGATGGGGCAGGGGTAGGAGGGTGGAGACATCCTTTTGGAGACAGGGCAGGAGGTATGGGATGAAGAACAGTCAGAGGGCAGACTGGGAGGGAGTAATGACCAAACTGCAAATAAAGATTAAAGAATTTAAAAAAAAAAAGAAAGAAAGAGAAAAAACGTAAGTAGACCTTGCTTCTTGAAGGCCATCTTCACTGAAGCTGTTTGGAGAAAATTAGAGCCTAACCTCAGATACACTCTATTCCATTCATAAATGCATGCAACTTAATTGCTCAAGAAATGTAAATTTCATCTTGGTACATTCCAATGATAGTTATTAGTGGTAGAGGAAAGCCAAAGTAAATTAGGTTAAAATAGGTGTAAAACTTAAGAGTGTGTGTAGGAAGTCAGCTTTTAGTCCAACTCAAGAGTTAGTGAGAATCAAAAGGAAGGATAAGATTAGCTAAAACTCAAATGGTCCAGAGTTACATAGAAGATTGGCTCAAGTCATCATGGCACTGAAGGTATAATAAGGATACGTTAATTTTAAGCCAAGTTGTGCCTAGCCAGCCTTGTATTTTCCAGCAAGAGACAGTCCTTCAGAGAACAATGAAGATAGATATAGTAATTACTTTTCTGTTGCCTTACCAGAAGCAATACATAGAAGACATTATTTTGGCTTATAATTCCAGGGCGCTAGGGTCCGGAAGAGCCTGAGTAGCATGCCGGGAGGAGGGGAATCCTGGGTATCAGGATGGGGCTGTACACCCCCAAAGCTTATCTCTCTAGCAGGGCTATACCTCCTAATAATTCTATAATGTCTCCAAACAGTTCCACCAAGTGTTTAAATGCATGAGCCGGTGGGCAGTGTTTCTTATTAGACCCCCCCCACCATAGGGAATGCATTTGTTTTAGGAGATATGCCAATGAGCATTGTTTACTGCAAGTACTAATATAATCTGAAAACCTCTTTAGGGATAATAGTTTTCTTGAGTTTCTCGTTATTTCTAGTGGTTCTGTATAAGAGAATCAGCCACTAATTACTGCAGTTGCGTCAAGGGCAGGTGCCAACAAACCTAGCTATGTAAAAGTAGTTACACATATCAAAGACTGAATTTTAAGAAAATCAAGTTTTCTCTAGCTGCTATATTAGTTGAGCTGTGTATAATACATTAGAGGCTTAATACTTGCTCTACTTTCATTTTATTATTTTTATAGTGTGAAGACTTAGAAAATCAAAGAAAATTTATTTAAAGAGCCAAGTCTGAAAACCATGTACAGCTCAAGCAGGAATACTTTTATTGTTTATTGCCCAAATGCTTTTATTTTTAAAAAGTGGTCCCGGTTGTGCATGTACCTGAGAAGAAACATGAAAATAGATATTTCAGTCAGCACCACTAAAAAACTTAACTGCAAGAAATTCAGAATTCTGCACATTCTGAGGCATATGTTCTGGGAAGCTAAGCCAATATTTTATAAAATTGAATTAAAAAATCAACAAGAATATGAGAGGAGGGAGCAGGCAATACATGACCACTGAAATGAACTTAATTTTGTTCTTTTTGGGTTTTGTACATTCTCATATTTAAGTTAGGCTATAACATGATGAACATTAGAATACATGTGAACATTAAAATGGTTAGTAGTATCAGTTAACATATTTGTTATGCCAAGTATGTATCTACCTTTCTTTATTGTCTCAACAGACAAAACCCAGTCATAGAACCTATGTCCAGTATATTTATTTCATCATGTATTTTTCTTACGTCATCCCTAGATCTTATATTTCCACAGACCGACTACATTACATATCTTCTTTCCTTCCTGTCCTCAATAATAATTTAAAATCTTTTTTTCCTCTTTTTCTACACATTTCAAAGTTATTTCTATGGTTCTACATACTACTGATAATGTAGAATTATTATTCATACAATGAGATCCTGACACTACCACAAAGTATATGACAGAGGACATTGAACGAGGAGAAATGGGCCAGGAAGAAAGTATAATCCAAATGTTAAAATAGCACTTACCTCATTGGATGCCATAACTTAACATAAATGAGATTTGGTTTTAGTTTCATAAAAATGTTTCCTCGAAAATAATAGAAGTAATGAGATATGGATTCAGACTTTAGTCTCAGAGGTTATTTTAGCCTCCAATACTTTGACTAACTAAAAACTCATAAGCTAATATATGCTGCTTCAATTAGATATGAAGGATAATTTAAGCATGTATTAAAATACATGAATATGAGAAGTGATTTAGAAAAAAAAATATATATATAGTACACAAATAAGTTTTACAAAGTCAATCATGATTTAAATATTAAAATTAAAGAATAAAAAAAGCCAGAAACTGGAAACAACCCAGATGTTCCTCAACTGAAGAATGGATGCAGAAAATATGGTTCATTTACACAATAGAATATTATTCAACTATTAAAAACGAGGACATCATGAATTTTGAAGGCAAATGGATGGATGGAACCAGAAAATATCCTCAGGGAGGTAACCCAGGCACCAAAGGACATGTATGGTAGGTATTCACTGATAAGGAGATATTAGTCAAAAAGTTACAGAACACCCATAAAACAACCCACAGACTATAAGAAGTTTAACAAGAAGAAAGGCCAAGGTGAAGAAGCTTCAATCACACTAAGAAGAGAGAACAAATTAATCACAGGAGGTAGAGGGAGGGAGAGAGGGATCTGGATGGGAGAGGGGAGAGGGAGAGGCAAAGGAAGAGGAACAGGATCAGGTATGGGAGGCAGGAGAGAAGCTGAGGACCAGGAGAATGAGTAGAAATACGCAGCTTCTGGGGGTGGGTGGGGGATCTTCTAGAAAGTCCCAAAGACCTGGGATGTGAGAGACTCCCAGGACTTAATGGGTGTTACCTTAGCCAAAATGCCCAACAGTGGGGAAAGGGAACTTGAAGAGACCACCTCCAAGAGATAGAGAGGGTTCCAAGTGGAGGGATGAGGCCCTACCGGTAGCTGACTGAGACAGATACAGATACTTACACCAAACCACTGGGCTGAAGTCTGGGGCCCCTATAGAGGAATTAGGGGAAGGAGTGAGGGAGCTCTAGGGGATGGCGACCCTATATGAAGACCATCACTTTCAACTAACACCCCCAAAATTAATAGTTCAACTTATCAAAATTAATTATTACAAAATATTATTAAATTATTAAATTTAAATACTTTTAAATAAAAATTTATTCGATGATTTTAATTACTAAATATTAAAGTTACTACGTAGGCGTGTTTCACAAATATGTTTTCACGAACATATATAAAAAGAATAGTATTGTATATATGTTATATCCCTACTTCAATGTAATATAAATGCTTTCCTACTTAATTTAGTTAAGAAGCAATATATACCTGTATGGTAGCTTGTGTTTGTAAAGGACTTCTACTACATTTTTCTCCTATACTTAGACAAAAATGGTAAACTTTTCAAACTTAAAATATTGTGAATAACCACAGTAACATGAAAAGAAAATAACATGAGCATAAATTAGAATTGAACATTACCATACTTAAGTAATAACACCCAGTACCTTTTCATTTCTATCATTCTATCATAGCAGGCATTTCATTTCATTGATTTGCTGAACTTTGTAAAACTAAACTTATCATATACATTATATTCATATATATATGTGTCTTTGCATAAATCTTAAGTGAATATATATTGTTCTGAGTCTGACTTGTAAGTATTGATATCAGAAAATATATATGCATACCATTATTCATATTTATATATTTAGTCTTATGTACATATTGTATTTTATTCCTCTCATTTATTTAACTGTATATTTTGAATGATATTTATATCCTACCATGTTTCCTTTAAGATGAAACATACAAATTTTGTTACAAGGCCCTGGTTGAGGGATAAGGACACATACTCATCTCTGACACCCACTCATCTCTGAATTTTTTACCCAAAATGGCTCTTGTTAAAGGAAATATGGGGACAGAGTGTGGAACTGAGACTGAAGGAAAGGCCATCCAGAGACTGCCTCACCTGGGGATCCATCCCATATACAGACACCAAATCCAGACACTATTGCAGATGTCAAGAAGTGCTTACTGACAGGAGTCTGTTATAGCTGTCTCCTGAGAGGTTCTGCCAAAGTCTGACAAATACAGAGGTGAATTCTCACACCAACCATCGGACTGAGCATGGGGTCCCCAGTGGAGGAGTTAGAGAAAGGCCTGAAGGAGTTGAAGGGGTTTGAAACCCAATAGGAAAAACAACAATATCAACCAACCAGACTCCCTAGACCTCCCAAGGACTAAACCACCAACCAAAGAGTACACATGGAGGGTCCCGAATATGTAGCAGAGGATGGCCGTGTGGGACATCAATGGGAAGAGAGGCCTTTGGTCCGCCAGGGTGGTGAGGTGGGAGGGGGAGCATCATAGAAGCAATGGGAAGGGGAGGAGGATAGGGAGTTTCCAAAGGGGATAACATTTGAAATGTAAATACACGAAATATCTAATAAAAAAAAAAGAAAATGTGATGCCTCAATTTCCTGCCTTAGCTGCCTGCTACCATGTCTTACCCACTACTACCAACTTCCCACTGGAACTGAATGAACCCTTTCTAAAGTCACTTGTGTTTATCTTCTTGTAACACAGCAACCAAAAAGCAACTCATGGAGAAGTTCCTACTAGAGAGTGGGATATTTCTGTGAAGAACCTGACTGTGTTTTCTGGTGATTGGGTGTTATATCTTCACAGGTTGAAGATATAACATTCAAAGCAACTCTTTACAGAACCATTTTTTTCTGTAGTAATTTAGAATTTCATTTTCTTAAGAGTATTATATTATGATTATATAAGAGATAAAAAATTCAAACACTCTAACTAAATAGTTTTATCATCTTCAAATCTTTCATTTGCTCATTTAAGAAAGTTCTCATTTGTTCTTTGATCTCATTTGTCTAACAAAAGTTTAGCATTGGTTCAGAAAGAAAGACTAGGTAACCCTGGCAATACACAATTTGATGTGTCAGAACAATTGGATGGAGGCTTTCTCTTAGAACTCTATGAGTATTTCTTTCATTGTTATATGCGCTGAGGGTTTGGTTTAAATATGTACTTCATGACTCATAGCTCACAAGGTTTTTGGAACATAAAGAAATCTATTAACGCTTAGCAACAACATTTTCTTCTTTCTTTCCTTTCTCTTGTCCTAGAATGGCCTAATTGGCAGATTCATTTTATTCTCATTATGTATTCTCTTATTATTGTGCGTTGTGCAGTTGGTAAATCCAGGCTAATTCAGTTTTAAAATAGGGAAAGTTAAACACCAATATGATTGCTAAAATATGGCGACCATGACATTCAGACTGTTCCTGGGCAGCAACAGGGACATAAGGAATGTGAGAGTGAGGGGGAGGGCAGCAGATAGAAGAGAGGGACACCTACAAGATCATTTTGGTCCACAGTTTCTAATTAGTAAGGTCTCAAAAAGATCGGTTTTGAGCACAGTGGTCGTCACAATACCCAGCTCAAGACTGACAATTGACAGTAGCCCCCGGGGCACAATCTGAACTTTTACTTCTTACAAGTTACCTTATATGTAATGGAGAAAAAAATGAAAACAAAATAACCATCCTCAGTTATTTTAAAATATTCATGATATTTTCATTTATTAGCCTGTAGCACAGGATAAAATCAATCCTCAAAAAAAATAAATAAATAAAATAACAGGTGCTAAACCATCCTTCATCAGAGCTTACCAGCTAGTGAAGAATTGATTTGTTATATAACAGATGGCAGATGTATTTCCAGACTCATACACTATCCATTGACTCCTGCTTCCATGCTGACAATTCTTTCATCAGAAAGTCTTATCAAAATGTGAAGGTTTGGCTGGCCTCTGTTAGGAAAATTATTTAGACAGCCTTGCCCCATAATAATCCCTAATATTATGCTAGTTTACTAGAAAAATATTGCTTTAAGAAACTTTGAAGAAATGCCTAACACTGGCGAGAGGGAACTTGTATAGTCCATCTCCAGTAGAAAGACAGGGCATCAAATGGAGGAATGGGGTTGCCGCCCAACAGCCAAAAAACTCTGACCAAGAATTATTCCTGTACAAAAGAACTGCAGGGACAAAAATGGAGATGAGACTGAGGGAAAGGAGGTTCAGTGACCAGTCTAAATTGGGGTCCAGCTCAAGGGGAGGCTGACACTGTTACTGATGCTATGGTGTGCTTACGGACAGGAGTTTAGTATGGCTACCCTCTGAGAGGCCAATCAAGCAGCAGAAAGAGTCAGATTCAGATACTTATACACAACTAACGGACAGAAGCCAGGGAAACCTGTGGTTCAATTAGGGAAAGCTAGAAGAACCAGAGGAGGAGGAGGGCTACCCCATGGAAAGACCAGTAGTCTCAACCAACTCGGACCCCTGAACTCCCTCAGACACTCAGACACCAATCAGACAACATACATTAGCTCATATGGGTCTTCCCACACATATACAGCAGAAGACTTCCTGGTCTGGTCTCAGTGAGAGAAGATGCACCTACCCTCAAGAAACTTGAGGCCCCAGGGAGTGGGGAGGTCTGCTTGGGTGGGGGTGGGGGAGTGTGGACATCCTCTTGGAGACAGGGGTTTGGGGGAATGGGATGAAGAAGAGTTGGAAGGAGGACTGAGAGGAGACTAATGACTAGACTGTAAAAACATAATAATAATAATAATAATAATAATAATAATAATAATAATAATAAAAAGAGAAACTTTGAAGCATGATTGTTAAAGTATTCCATAAGAAATAGCTCAACTTGGTGTTGAGCCAAATAGCAGATGCTGAAACAAGATGGAACTCTGAGATACTAAAAGCATAGTTACTAGTAGAAATTTCTGAGGACTGCTAAGCAGGAATTCTGGTAAATGGAGGGGGATTGGGAGGAGGAAGAGGCCAATAAGAGAGGGTGAGGAGAAGGATGTTGCAGAAGAGGAGAAGGAGGATGGAGGGGAAGAATTTTACATTTCACAATCAGCTGAATTGAATAGGAGGGATAAACTGATAAGCCTCATTGACTCCATAACCTTTGTCTTCAAATAACACTTGTCGTGTTACAATAAATATAAACTCGATGCAAATGTAAATTAGGTCTTTAAAACAATTTAAAGAATATCGATAACAGGAGCCTATAATATACCATGAACACCTTAAATATTGAGAATGGAATAAAAAATGATGGTGTGCTGCTACAAAATACATCACTTATCAGCTAGGAGCACAAACCTTTCTGTTTCAGAGAACTTGAGAGCTCCGACCTTATAGTGTTGCATGTGAATCGCTGAGAGTAGTATCCATATTAAAGAAACGTATTTTAAAATTTTAATTATATTTTACTTAGTGTGTGTGTCTGTGTGTATGTCTTTGTGTTTCTCTGTGTGCATATTCTTGTCTAGGCCTATGTATGAATGATCACATGAATAGGTCTAAGGACAATTTGCAGGAATGAGTTGTGTTATTCCCATGTATATCTCAGGGGTTGAACTTGGATTATCAGTCTCAGAGGCAGGCAATTTACATACTGAAATGCGCTGCCATTAAAGAGCGTTAGATTGTTCACATTGATTCTGATGGTTTGCTTTGGTGATAAAAGCATAAAGATCATGCATCTGAGAATGTAGCTCATTAGGTAGATAGGTAATTGTTTTCACAATAACTAGACTTAAATCAAAGAGCTTGAGTAATACGTCTGTGGGTCACAAAAGAATTGTGGTTGCAATTAAGAAAGCATGAATTTAATATAATTTTCTAATCTATGAGTATGGTGTGTTAACTAATCATAGGCTGCTAAATCAACATCAAGGATGGGGAGGTCAAAGAATGAGAAGCTTGCATGGTAATTAAGAATCCAGCAAATAGCAACTTGATTCTATGGAGCCACAGATTGGCCTGCTCGAAAGACATAGAAATGTTATTAAGTTGCTTATCTGAAAGTCATACACTCTCAAGGCAAATACAGACTTGATGAGGCATGCCTTATATTTACATATTCCCTTCCTTTACATATAGGGCTTTATGATTAATAATTACTATTCCAGTTACTTTAAGATTAAGAAGGAAGTGTCGTAAGTTGAATTAGGAAATCAAGATCTATGGATATTTGTGATTCCTCTTGTAACTTCCTTTTTGGTGACTCATATTACTGTCCACTCATGTTTCTAACTTATTTCCTATCAGGTTCCTCCTCTAAGGACTCTCAGAAATTCAAATATTTACAGATGTCTTGAAGCCAGACTGCTATAATCAGGAAAACGTTCAATCATCATAGATGGAGAAACAAGGTATTCCATGACAAAAAAAATTCAAACAATATCTAGCCACAAATCTATCCTTACCAAAGATGACTGAATCACCAACCAGGGAGACTTCAGGGGACTCATCTAGGCCTTCTGCATATATACTACAGTAGTGTAGCTTGGTCTTCTTGTGGGACTCGTAACAGTGGGAGCAGGACCTGCCTCTGACTCTGTTGCCTGCCTTTGGGACTCTTTCCCCCTACTGGGTTGTTTTAATAGAAAAGGAGCATTTGGTCTTACTTGATATGACATGGCTGGTTGATATCCATCAACCATCAGATATCCATCGGAAGAAAGCAGGAGGAGTGCGCTTGGGGAATGGTGTGGACTGGGAGGACAGGAGAAGGGGCAAACTGCAGTTAGGATGTAAAATTTAACAACAACAACAACAACAACAACAACAACGACAACAACAACAGAACAATCACCAAGGGGATAATGCCAAACTTCATGTTTCTTTTAATAACATTAAGCTATAGCTATGAAAATGTTTTGAAGCACTTTCACTGAGATATTCTTAAGTCTTAAAATTATGTCTATGCCTAGATAATAGATTTTATATTACACTATATATTTGGTGTCACATGGCTTCAGTGTTTTTGAAGACCTAAGACTTCAGCTGCAAACTTAAACAAAATGGTTTCATTTTAAAGTCAACCTGCGTGAAAAGGAGAAAGTGATAACTTTGACCTTGAATCACCTCTGAGAAGCAGAGGGCAAACCTGTCACAGCTCCACACTGACCATCCCTCACGCAGCTCCAACTGACCACGCATTACACAGCACTCTGGTTATATGATGAGGCTCTCAGAGCTGGGAATGAAGACTGTAAGTATGTTACTAAGCAAGGAAGCATTATAGACACGTGTAAGAAAAATACTTTAAAGATACTGAATTAGGGAGCCATTGGCTTTATGGCTTCTCTAATTAATTTCTAAAATCCTATATGAATGAAAAGCCATAAAAAGAAAAGATAACCATAGGTGTCTTTTAGATTTAAAAATAATTCAGAGAGGCTGTAATCCCTCCCAGCAAATGGAAGGCTGGGTCAATAAGAACATTAGTTTAAAGCCAGCTTTCTTGACTATATAAGAAAACCCTGTACAAAACATATTGCGTCTCTTTCTCTTTCTATCTCCATCTATATAATATACATGTTTATGAATATATATATGATTTAGATATTATATATAATATACACGCATATATTAATACATTCACAGACACACATATACATATACATATACATATACATATACATATACATATACATATACATGATAAGAATGAGTTTCCAGCTGGGCTTCAGTGATTTGCATAGAAATCATATATAAAAATATTTGTTAAATTTTATAACGATGAAATATGAAGTTTCTCAGAATACTTACACTACAATTTAAACTCAGTCCTCCAGTCTCTGTATATTTTTAAGAGCGTGAGGAAGGGTTTTGCACGTGTCTGGGTGTTTCCATGAGGAACACATGTTATTACCTTTACTAATTTGATTTACTTTCCTTTTAAAAAACATTTTATCATTTGTGTGTGCATGTGAATGTGTGTGCATGTGTATGTACATATACGTGTGTTTGTATTTGTGGATGTGTGCCTAAGGCACACACATGGAAATTAGAGGACAGATTTTTAGGACTTTGTTCTTTTTCTGACAAGGTGGGACCCAGGGATGAAGTCAGACCATCAGGCTTTATAAATAAGTAAGTGGGAAATGCCTGAAATTTCCCTTTCCATTCAATTTGATTTACTAAGTTAATGTTTGTATTGCATAGATACAAGCATGTTTTAGACAATACATAATGTATCTGTGAATTTTAGTTCTAATTTGCAACTACCTCTACTATCTTCTGTCTATGAGAATATTGGGACATTTACTTAGTACAAAATCCATAAGGAAAGATGCATAGTGACAGTTCTAAAAAGGGAATTAAAAGAACTTCAAATTTAAACCTCTAAGATGTGTGCTATTCTCCTCCAATGTTTTCAATTAAGAGAATCTTAAAATACTTCAAGAAAACATTTTTGCTGTGTTCTCTATTATTGTTTCTGAGTTGTGGAATTTTAATTAGCACAGAATTAGACATTACAAGCTGAATTTTTTTAATGATGGAAAAGAACACCTGCCACTGATTTCTTTTGGAAGAAAACTTGGTAACAGGGCACTGTGGCAGACCTTCTGACTGTGATCATATGCACACTCGTCTTTCTTGTGACCCCATGTTTTCACACAAAAGGTCTTACTCCTTATGGATTTTACGTTCATCATTCTAAACTACTATTATTACTTTAAAATTCCAAATAACTGTAATGCCAAAGATATTGCAGGGAATTATGTTAGTATTTGATTGATGCACCAATACACTTTCAAGTGTAACTTAATCAATAATAACATTTTAAGATGAAGAAGAAAAACACTCTGGTAGTAGGACCATGAGTCATGAAAAGGTCTATGAAGAAAAGGTCTATGAAGCTATTTTCTTTCCAACTTGAAAAGTCATCATAGTTTATTTTCTACTTGTTGTTCATGATGGATTGGCAACTAAAAACATAACTGAGAGTGAAGATACACAACCCTTAGTGACCTTCCTGGCATCAGAGTGGCAATTCTAACTGTACAGACATCCACTGATACACGAATTTTGGCGACCTACAAGCATTTAAGCAGCTTTCTTCTTTTTTTTTATTTCACTTTATAACATGATATTATTTATTTTTTAATTTTATTGGCTATTTTATGTATTTACATTTCAAATGTTAACCTCTTTCCTGGTTTCCGGTTTTCCCCTCCGGATCTCCCCTTCCCTCTGCTTCTATTGGGTTGCTCCCCCTCCCACCCACACACTCCCACCTCACTGCCCAGTCATTCCTACACTGGGGAATCAAGGCTTCATAGGACTAAAGGCCTCTTTCTCCTCCTATTGATGCCTGACAAGGCCCTCCTCTGCTACATATGCTGCTGGAGCCATGGGTCCCTCCATGTGTACTTTTTGGATGATCATTTAGTCCCTGGGAGGGAGCTCTAGGGCTCTGGTTGGTTGGCTGATATTTTTGTTCCTCCTTTGGGGTCGCAAACCCCTTAAGTGGCTTTCTTAAGCCAACTGTGTGATTGTTTTACTGGTAAGTTCATGAAAATGAAGTGAATTAAAGAAAGAAAGAAAGAAAGAAAGAAAGAAAGAAAGAGAGAGAGAGAGAGAGAGAGAGAGAGAGAGAAAGAAAGAAAGAAAGAAAGAGAGAAAGAAAGAAAGAAGAAAGAAAAAAGATGAGAACTTTAAAATCATGTAGATCATTTTTCCTATCTCCTGTTTTTTAATTGCTATTATGCAGACCTACAAAATTTCAACTCAATGGTGAAATGATTTTAACAAATATAATTATATTTTGTCACACTAAAACCATAAATTATTAAGATATTTAGATCTTTTCAGTATGAAATTTCGCTTAAATTGACTAAATATTCAGCATGTGACCATTAAATGCATATATATATATATATATATATATATATACATATATATATATATATATATATATATATATATTTATGTATACATATATACAAAATATACACTTTTTTTTAAGGCTGAGGTAAGAGGATCACTCTGTGTTCCAGTCTGGCCTAGGAGTGACGTCCATGCCAGCTTAGGTGACATAATGCCATGATTTCTCAATGAACCTCCAACAGCATTCTTCAGCCTTCTGCTTGTATTTTAAATCGATAGGTAGAAACATAAAATAGTTATGTCGTTCTGTGTCACTATAGTCTCACTCTTACCGCCTTAAATAAAGAATATGGAAACTATATTCTTACAAAATTTGAGGATGTCTATTCCTGTTTTCAGGGGCAGTATTTATACGCAAGAGGAATCTGATGAAGGTGTGCCCTGGAAACTATTGTGATAACGAGACGTAATAATGAGTGTTTATCTTGTCTTGAGTGTGCTAAGAAACTATATCAGAAGTCCCACACAGCTGTTTAATTTACCAGATGATTTTAAATCTATTTTAATCTCGTTAATTCTATGATCATTAAGCAGCTTCACAGGTGAGTGCATCAAATGTGAATATGGAATTGTACTTAGGAATAACAGCAAATCATCAAATATATTTAATATAAAAATGAGGTCAAGTCACTAGTTTTAAAAGCCCAAATCATTGAAGGTAAAGTGGGGAGCACTAACATACTTTTGTAACAAGAGCTTCATATTTATACAAAATCTCTCAGATTATTAAAGTGACAGAAATGTTTTTAACCATTTTAAAATTAGCATCCAAAATGTTAGATATCATTATGGGATGATTCCTTTTTTCCATTAATCAGTTAATTGATTCACTTTACATCTGAATCGCTGTCCCCTCTCTCCTCCCAGTCTCACCACACATACTGTCCTCAGTTCCTCTCTCCCCTTCATCTCTAAGAAGGGGGGCCTCCTTGGATACCAAACTACTCTGGACATCAACTCACTGCAGGACAAAGCATAACCTTTCCCACTGTGGTCAGATGAGGCAGCCCAGTTAGGGGCGCAGGATGCACAGACGGGAAAGAGTCAGGAACAAACCCCCATCCCCACCACACTCCTGTTTGGGGGTACCTGAATTAAGACACAGCTACACGTATCATGTATATATTCAGGGAGAGAGAGAGAGAGAGAGAGAGAGAGAGAGAGAGAGAGAGAGAGAGAGAGAGAGAATGAGAGAGAGAGAGCTAAGCCCTGCCAATGTGTACTTTTGGTTGGTGGTTCAGTCTCTGGAAGCCCCAAGATGCCAAGATAGTGACTCTGTTGGTCTTCCTGTGGAGTCTTATCTCATGTGATCTTTTCAAATAATTATTTTTGAAGAGATGCTTTCCTTTCTCATATATTCCAATTTGTAACCTTTCTCTCAGTGTCTTTCTTCTTCATGTTACATATATTCTTTTGCCTTCCCCCATCATAACCAGACATATATTTTATTGTCTCTTGGTTTCCTTTCTATCATTTTGAGTTTTATCCAAATTTATATCTTATAATTATCCAGATGACTTTGCTCACATTTATATTCATTTTCACACAAACACAAACACACACCATATAGACTAGGAACTGTGTATGACACAGTACTTATTATATTTATATCCGAGTATGTGGTCAGTTTTGGAGAAGGTACTGTGAGTTGCTGAGAAGAAGGTCTTCTTTTGTTTTAGGAAAAAATGTTCTATAGATATCTGATAAGTCCATTTGGTCCATAACTTCTGTTAGTTTCACTGTGTCTCTGTTAAGTTTGTGTTTCCCTTATCTGTTCATTGATGAGAGTGGGGTGTTGAAGTCTCCCACTGTTATTGAGTGGGATGCAATGTGTGATTTGAACTTTAATAAAATTTCTTTTATAAATGTGGGTGGCCTTCTATTTGGAGCATATATGTTGAGAATTGAGAGTTCATCTTGGTAGATTTTTCCTTTGATGAGTATAAAGTGTCCTTCCTATCTCTTTTGATTACTTTAGGTTGAATGTCGATTTTATTCAATATTAGAATGGCTTGTTTCTTGGGACCATTTGCTTGGAAAATTGTTTTCCAGCTTTTTACTCTGACATATTGTCTGTCTTTGTGCCTGAGGTGAGTTTCCTGTATGCATAAAAATGTTGGGTCCTGCTTATGTATCCAGTCTGTTAGTCTATGTCTTTTTATTGGTGAATTGAGTCCATTGATATTAAAAGATATTAAGAAGTGAATCATCTGACTCAATACTAATTTTCTAGACCTATTCATATGTATCTGAAAATTCCTTAATTTAATATTTTAGATAAATAAAATTGCATTGTGTACATATATTCTAGTCACATTATCCATGCATCTGTTGATTAGTAGTTATCTATTGATTGCCATCAAGGCTGGTTGAATTTCTTGCTATTGTGAACAGATATTGAAAATAATTGTGCAAGTATCTCTGTGGTAGAATATGTTTTCTATGGGATTCTACTTAAAATATTGCGAGTGGATCACATGAAGTTTTGCTTATTTACAAAAGGAGATGATCAAGAATCAAGACTGCAGAATATTGTGTCTATTTAACAACTGCCAGCTACCTCATCAATAGCTCAAAAGAACAAAACTACTTTGTCATTTAGATAATTCTAAAAGTTTGGGGAGAAATTTCATAAAACCTAATACTTTTTGTGAGTGTGTCATTATTTTAAGTAAGTTCTAAATATTACCACACCTACTTTTAGTAATTACAGTGTTGGCACAATTCACTTTCACTCACACAAATCTAACCTTTTGGTGTTATGACACAACATTGTCATCTGCAAATTTCATGGGAGAATTTACAAACAAGCTGAACCAAGAAAAACAAACTTTATAATGCTTGGAGTAGATGTACAGTTTTGTGTTGGGTCACATGTGCAGCTGTCATTGTAATTTGTGTAAGATTTTACTGCTATACTGTGACTACAATTCCAGATGATAGGTGCTTGATAGTCCTGCTTCTAATCATTTTATTTAGCCCTAGCCATTTCATCCAATTAAAATGATATCCCCTTTAACCTGGAAGCTTGCTCCCTGTTGTCTACATTTCATGGTGCTAGAAGGATCTATGAAGAACACTGTCACTGAAGAACAAAAGTCATCAACATGCTTACTCGGTTTATGCTGCATGTAACAAAGCTAACCTGCCAGGAGAGATGTTCCAAATGGTGCCTTAGTGGCACAATTTTCATGGGGGTAACTGCTTTCTGATTGTTCTTAATGCTTTCTCTACAAAAGGTAAATCATGCCTGGTAAACGCAAACCTGTTCAAAAACCCACTACTGAAAAGAATAACAAAACAAAACAAAACAAAACAAAACAAAAACAAAAAGAACTACACAGATCCAAGGGGCAACTACTGTGATTTTGCTAAATGAACTTATATATATATATATATATATATATATATATATATATATATATATATTCATATATATATATGAACATACATATATATATATATGTAGTATCAATAGGTTATTAGTGCTTTCAACATAGTCCAAGAAGATTGTGTTTGTAGCAGTCAGTGTCTTGAATAAAGATTTATAACTACTCAAGTTCTGAGAATAAGTCACTTTGAATAGTCATTCATAAAAGGTGTATGCATTAACCCCTCTTCTCTGCCAAAGCTTAAGAAATACCTTAGAAGAAAGCAGGAAGGACACAAGATCTGACCAGTGATGAGGGATGTAATGAATTCTGGACATGCAATGGTAGTAGGATTGGTAAAGTCACTATAGGCATGATGGGAAAAATAAAGACCTGCACATGCTCACATCAGTCAACATGAACGTCAGTGTGGATAGCAGATGTTCATGAGGTTTCATTCCATTCTCAGTAGCCATTAGCATTTGATGCCTTCATAAGAAGGAAAGTTCTTTGAAATGTGGCTACTGATAGGCTGCCCACATTTTATTGGATATTACCCATCTATACCAAATATAGCCAGGATTAACTGGACTCTGTGATATTACAGTAAAAGAAAAAGAAGGAAGGGAGAGAGAGAGAGAGAGAGAGAGAGAGAGAGAGAGAGAGAAAGATATTGAAGATTAGAGACCTATAAGAAAGAGTGGAAGGGGGCATAGGGCTGGCTATCCATAAATGTTTTTAGAATAAATTAAGAGTATTCTATAAAAAGGATGAGTTCTGTATTTCAACAGGACTGGAAGATAATGTTGTTGAGGATGTAAACTTGGACTTAGCCTTGGTGAAATTACTGTTCCTCTGCAATACCAGAACTCAGTATGAAAATGTGAGAATGAGTCATATGTGCTTTGCCATTACATCTGGAACTCAATATTTGCATTCCCCACGAGTGAAGTGTTACAGTATGTTTAAGTGCATACATTTATCAGAACAAACAACTGAGAAAATAAGTACATGAATGGTAGCAGCAGTAACAATAATGGGCATGTCTGGGAAACCGTGACATATATAAAAACAGATGCTAAGCAAACAAATGAGATCAGCCTTACCTTGAAGTTAGCTTACAATAACAATCCAGGTTTCATTCATTTTAACTCTCAGACTTTCCCAATTTAAAGGAATTGAAAGTTTGGAATAATGGTTTGAATTTAATTTTGTTACAGAATTTAGAAATTCTTCAAATCCTTTCACATTGCAGAAAGATTGCACCCCCAAATTACCAATGGGAATATTCAACTGAAATACTATGGTCTCTGAAATTGAAGGCAACCCCTTGTAAAAATCAGAGACAGAAAAAGAGGAACACTCCTCCACTGCTGGTGGGAATGCAAGCTGGTACAACCACTCTGGAAATCAGTATGGCGGTTCCTCAGAAAACTGGACGTGATACTTCCGGAGGACCCAGCCATACCACTCCTGGGAATATACCCAGAAGATTCCCCAGCATGCAATAAGGATACATGCTCCACTATGTTCATAGCAGCCTTATATATAATAGCCAGAAGCTGGAAAGAACCCAGATGTCCCTCAACAGAGGAATGGATACAAAAAATGTGGTATATATACACAATGGAGTACTATTCAGCCATTAGAAACAATGAATTCATGAAATTCTTAGAGAAATGGATGGAGCTGGAGAACGTCATACTAAGTGAGGTGACCCAGTCTCAAAAGAATACCCATGGTATACAGTCACTGATAAGTGGATATTAGCCTAGAATCTTGGAACACCAAAGACATAAATTACATACCAAGTGATGTCTGACAAGAAGAAAGGAGTGGACACTGGTGCTAGAATGGACCAAAACATCATTGTGGGGGAGTACAAGAACAGTGAGGTGGGAGGGGGTGGATGAGGGAACAGGGGGAGGGAAAAGGGCATGTGGGACCTTTGGGGGTGGGGAACCAGAAAAAGGGAAATGAATTGTAAATATAGAATATATCCAATAAATAAAAAAAAAGAAAAAAGAAAAGAAAAGAAAAGAAAAAAGAAAAGAAAAGAACCAATTTAATGACAGGAAAAAAAAAAGAA